>JABXWE010078604.1:0-15697 GCA_014611495.1 Limonius californicus
CAGTGTGGTTTGAAGATGCTTCTGTGTAACGCATTTTAAATTATCACAAATGTTATTCCAAAATGATTTTAAAAGTGACATGCTTTACAGAATAGTTTATGTATTTGTTACGTGTAGATGTAATATATAATATAAATTAAATAATATTAAATACAGAGACTGCCAAACAAGACTGGTTGGTTTGTTTTCTATTTAATAATTTATTTTCATAAGTTGCTACTTTAAACAAAACGGTTTTTTGAAGTGGACGAACCGGACATTTATTTATAAAACCGTATATGCTGCAAGTGACCTCCATCATTTTTATACACCAATTTTCTACGCAATGGAGGAAATTAGACACAACTCTAATAAGTCATTCCTGCGGAATAGCTTGAATTTCTGTTGCAATGTTTGATTTAAGTTCATCAAATTGTTCTTGGTTTTGCAATATACACTTTACTATTTCCGTAGCCCCCAAAAAAATCTGGAACAGTGATATCGGGGGATCTCACTGGTCAGTGCAAGTAGTTATTGCAAAAATACGGACAATGTGGAAACTCTTCCCATAACACCTACATACAAATTTTTGTTGTGTGGCCATTTGAACCATCTTGCTGAAACCAATACTCCTCTTTCTCTTCTCGAATTCGTCGCACGAAAAATGTTGAAGCTTTTGAGACGTCGTCAGGATTTTCGGTCGCCCAATATCGACAGTTTTGCTTATTAACGTGTCCACTTAAAGAAATATGTGCTGCGTCAGTCATGAATAAGTAGCGTCGCACATGTGGATTATCATTTCTTAATAGTAAAAGTTGCTGGCAAAATTAATTTCGATTTTGTTCGTCTTGATCTGTACAATTGAAATCCTGTAAGGAAGAAATTTCAGTAACTTGCACATTCCTTGTGTACTTGTTTCTGATAAATTTAATTAAGACGCATACCTACTTACCAACAGATCATGTAGGACTTCGAATAATTGAATGTCTAACTTTTTCTTCGTCTTCTGGATTACAGGCAGATCGAGGCATTCTAGTTGATTGATTGATTGATTCTACTTAAAACTGATTCACTATTTCTCGATTTTCTTCCGAAATTGGAAGGGTATTGCACATAAGAGAATGGCGAACAGTAAATTCTGTTCGAAACAAATTAATGTAGCACTTCAATAATTGAATTCATTTTGATAGATTGTTCCCCATGTCTCCATGTCTGTCCAATTGTCCAAAAATTCTGTAATAACACTTAGTTTTTTTTATTAGGAAATAAAATAATTTTTTTCGACAGTTCCTGTATATAAAATAGAACAAGCCGTGTACACTGTTTAAAACATGTCTAGTCTTGTTTCAGCATTTACAATTTTTTAAGCGGGGCCTTACTCTTATTTATATTAAGAATAAATATAATTTATATATGTATATATTGAAAGTGCATTTTTCTCTTATAGTGTTCCTGTGCACTTCTAATGTAGTACTAACGTAAACGTTTTCGGTTTGTCTACATCCCATCTTCAGACTAAAAGTGAAAGAAATACTTCAAAAGAAACATATTATGAAAATGTAAATAAGCTTACCTAAAACAGTATTGTATAAAGTAAAAACTTAACATCAATATTGGATAAAAGAAAATAAACGAAGCAGCTGCGTTAACTTAACCAAGCATTCTAAAACCAAACCGCGTACGCCGGTGGTTCAAAAAATAAATACGTGTAATCGTCAGAAAGACATGTTAATACGAAGTTTTGAATTTAAATTTGCGGAAACCCCACATCAGGGGTGACATTAAAACAGATTTATAAATTAAATTACACAAACTCGTCAAACATGTTGGGAGGACAGACCGGAAATTGTTTAAGTAACAAAATGTAAAGTTAGAAGACTACGTCATCTATATGTAGAATTATGAAACAAAGCAACAGATTACTATAGTTACCCAAATACAAGGTAAGGAACTTAACTGTTAAGTACAAAGTGAAACATAATAAACTTCAGATTAAACAAAATGAAAATTAGAACAAAATATTGAAAATATAAGGGAGATTATTAAAAATAATATCATTCAGAACATTTTCGGGTTGGTCTATGAATTTTTTTCGATGGTTTGCTGCGAAATAACTTGGAACTCCTGAACTATTCCTTGTTGCAGTTGTGCGATGGACTGAAGTTGAGATTTGTAAACAACAGATTTTAAGTGACCCCGTAGAAAGAAGTCTAATGGGTTTCCCAAATGACGATGCGGTCTAAGCCGAAAGTAAATTGTAATATTGACAGTTTAAGAAACCGCGAAAGCCTCAAAGAATATAAGTCGAATGGGGTTAAAATCTTGGAATCTTGGGGCCATTTTATTTTTTGAGACTGAAAAAAAAAAGTTTGATATTAACGAACCGATTACGTAAGAGCTTTTCAATGACCTATCACAAAGTGGGTGTTACCATTTAAATTTTGTTTGTTGGTGTAACTAGAGTCCATGGGCTTGAATGGGGAAGGTAATAGGTAGTAGAAGGTAGTAACGTCATGATGATTCCTCCTCCATGTTGTAGAAACGGTTTATAGAAATATATAACACCTTGTAAGTTTTCAAATTGACACCATGAAAATATATATGCAAGCTCAGTATCTTACGTCAGTAACCCTGTATTGCCGGCCTCGGTGGTCTAGTGGTTAGCGCGTTTGCCTTTAGATCCGAGGGACGCGGGATCGAACCTGGCTGAGGCCGGAAAGATTTTTCTAGCGGGGAAAAATCTGAAAATGCGCATTCTGTCGGATAAGAAGTAAAGCCGTAGGTCCCGTGCCACTGCGATGTGTGACACGCTAAAAATCACTACTGGAGTTGGAATTACCCCAGATAGGCAAAATTCTTAGTTAGCGTGTACAATGGGCCAAATGTAGCCTAAGTGTATAGAGATGCTTGGAAAACCGCGTCCTAGATCTCGCTCTTTCAAATCAATCAACCCTATATTATGCAATTGTTCTCTACAGTAGTGCTATTATGATCCTGGTAACGAAAATATTAAATCTGGACATCGTGATGTTTTGGTTCAAGTTTGGAAACTTCAATAAAAGCATTTATGCATTTTTACATTGTAAGCGTATTAGTTTCTATTAAAAATCGTCACATAATATGAAATTTTTTTAATTTAATTTTTTTCCTGTCACACTTTTTTTGCTATCGAAAAATCCGTCTAAAAGGCACTTGTGAGCTCGGGAAAATTCTCATATTACGAAAATTTATCATAAAAAGGTTTTAGAGTAATGATTTAACAGTGTCAGAATTAACGTGAATCGGTATTGTACGTGGCTGAAACATGAAAAACGTTTTTCACTATTCAACTTTTCGTATTCCACCCAATTATTTTATCTTTGTTATCCTGAAAAAAAAATACCGAAGCGTTATAAAAACCGCTATTCATCGAGATTGCAGTCTTTCTGTCTTGTACATACAAAGCTGAAATCCGAGTCACTAGGTCGTGGAATTAAATGAGACGAGATAAGCAACTTCTATTCTTTTTAGTAAGTGGTTGCGGTCACAAACTGATACCATCTGTGTACGAGAAAGACGGAGTAGTCTTGCGATGTTAGGATATTACATTGAAAGCACCATAATTGCAAACTAAAACGCCGTGTATTTTATTAGTTAAAGCAATGGTGTAGTTGGTATTGGGTACACGTGGTGAATAAATATTTACAGAAAACTAAATTAACCTCGAATGTTTAAATAACTTTTGCATTTATTTAAACAAAATACATCTATTTTCAATGTAATAATAATAATTTGTTCCTAGCGTACATGTTTCACATCAAAATGCGGTCCTTAAGAAAACTCAAACTAAACGCAGAAAAACATCAGATGGGTAATATGATCAGCTTTTCTGTAAGTCTTCAATGCTCCTTTATCATGTAGATATACCTTTTGTGGTAGAACAATAAGGGATGATGCGGTCTTCTGAATTATTATATTCTGGGTATTTACTGTTACGGCGACGTACATCTCATACCATAAGCGCGTACATCAACATTTTGTGTATTTCAGTATTAGTAAATCGTCAATTTAAAGTCATATTTGACATGATTATGTATATACGATTTTTCCGCCTTATGCTGCTTTTCGATGACACAGCCTGCGATTTTTTTAATCAACATCCTCCAGGTTTCTCGATCTTCCCCTCTTCCTTTTTTCCCATGACACCCACTGGTATCACTAGACCATCTTGTGTCCGGAATTCTTCTCAGGTGTCCGAACCACAGCAACTGTTTTCACATGATCGTGTCGAGTGTAGAGCTTACTACTTCCATTATTTATTTTGTGACTCTGTTTCATATTCTGTCCAATCTGGAGACTCTACAGCTTCTTCTCCAGAAGTTCATTTCTTTGGACATCAATCTTCTGTTCAGGGAATCGTTTGTTATCTATTGTACTTCTTACATTGTCTGGAATAGTTTTATATGTTGTTTTTTTCGTAATTTTACTGCTCTATAAAGTAGAATTCCGTTGGAACGCCGGTCTCCCTTGTCCAATATTGGTTGTGGCGTCTTTAGTTCTGATCCCTCATTTGGGATAGCTACGTCGAGGTATCTCTATTCACTACAGTGCTTAACGGTTCTTTTACTAGTAATTCACCGTGTCCTACTATTACCATTTATTTTTTCCCTTCCATATTAATCATCAACTTATGTTCATCTACCAATGTTCTTAAAACGTCTCCTGCCACACTGATCTGTTTGCCACCAAATTTTTAATGTAGATGTACCCATATACCCATAGCAATACATGGCTTCTTCTACTAATGGAGGACCCTGTATATTTTGAATAGCGTTGGGGATAAGGAACATTCTTGCCTAAAACCTTTTGTACATGTAAACATTTGCAATAGTGAGTTCTTCTTCTTTTGAACTTAGGTTATGGAACAATTTTTTTTTGGTTTATGGATCCTGTGATGTCGATATCCAACTGTCTGGCCATCTCTTCAGTGGTCTCCTTTACTTTCCTACTTTAACTGTGCTTGTATTATGAATTTATTCAAGCGTTTTCCAAAGATTTTTATTCGGAACACTGTCATACGCCTTCCTAAGGTGGATGAAAATAATATGCGCTTCCTTGTGTGGGCTTGTGTCTTTATTGCTAGCTAAGATAACCAGAGTAGATTGTCTATACACGATCACCCTGGTCGGAATCCAGTCTATTCTTCGGTTTCCTTTACTTCTTCTTATAATCACTTTTTCATAAGCTATAAATCGTAAATTCTTAATAAATGGGTATCTACTAATGTAAGAAAACCTTATATTTCATTTTTAAAGATTGTGCGCATCAAAATTTATCCAGGAACATAATATAGATTCTTTTTCATATTCTGCGTCCTGCTTGATATGCTATTACATTGTATAAACAACCACACAGTACCATATTCTAAGGGCGATCTATAAATCGCTAAAATAAACACAACGAGTTTGCAATAACAGCTGACAGAATCTCATCCCATACCCTATTAAACAATGGGAGATTATCTACATTTCGGGTATTTATCCGGATTTGTTGTTCAGAGTGGGCAGTTTTATCACCCATTTAACGTTGATGTACGTTATAGCAGCAATTGAGAGCTACTGGCCGAACCAGGGAGGATATTACGTAGTGCAAGATAAATTCCCATTAGGACATGTGCATTAAGACATTGCTATTGCAGTTATCTTAAATCGTATTATAAACTTAAATCTAGTACCTACAGCTTTTGTAGGAGGCTGTACATTCTTCCTTTATCTTACCAAAAATTAAGATTACTATCATGCCTTCTTATAGAAATACTAGCTTAGCTTGTTATTTTAAAAAACTAAAATTGGTTGATTTTACGAAAATTAGTTAAATCTTGAGTCTTGAATATTATGTCCTGAAAGAATGGATAGTTTGTATTAAGACAAAAAAATCAAGAAATGGTGTTGATGTGTTTACAACTTTCGTAATTTTTTATCTTTGTTACGTATTTTTCAGTTATTTTACATTTTATTGCATTTTTGAATATTCTGTCTAACGAAAAAAGAGTATGTATGAAGGCCGCATAATAATGTAGTTATGGTGACAACTAACTAGTCTATCTAATTTTAGGTCACTTTAGTAGTCCCTCAATACCTATATCCATTTCATTAACAAGAAATTCTGAAATTCGGAGAAGAAAGTAGAACTTTATTAATCAATATTGTGTTATTTTACTATGTTATGAGAATTGTGTATGATTGCATGTTTTGTAATGAGTTTGATTTTTAGTACACCCACAGTAAACAATTTTTAGATATGCATTGTAACAAGGTCGTGGGCTAGATGTCACTGCGTTAGACTTTGGCGCTGAAGGTCTGGGGTTCAATTTCCACTAGCGTAACATCAAATTTTTAACGCCGTTCTCATGTGCAAGGCAGTGGCACCAGCGAAGTATTCTGCTTTTTAAACCTTCTCTGGAGTGGAAGTTTTTACATTTCCCATGGTTTGAAGCCCACGTTAAGCTGTAGGTCGTCTATGTCTTAAATACTTAAAAAAGCAACACAGACATAGGACAGGAGATCGCTACGTCTTCAAAGAGACCAAGCACTCAAAGCAGAAGAGCTAAACGGGCGTTATAAGCGAATATTCATATTCAATATATTCGTTTCATCAGCATAAAAGTACGTTACAATTTAGGTCAAACTTTTTGGTCTCAGAACTACTTTCATTGTGATAGCCTTTTTGTCTTACTGCTGGGCATCGGCCTCTTATTTGTCACGGGTTTCTCTTCAGAGCTAATGTAGAAACTTGAAGGACCTACGGTTTAATGTCGAATCCGAACGACAGAAATTCCAGAGACGGTTTTTAGCATTATGAATCCACGGTTGCAAGCCGGATTGGGAAATTGTGTGTGGTGGGTTGCAGACAAGATTTTTATAAATCTGCATAGTACTGCTTAGGTTTCGAATCCAAGCCAGAATCGAACTTCTACTCAGAAAGCGAGCGCTCTACCAACTGAGCTACCACGAGACTACTTTACACTCTTACAAATTATCGGTGACCCCCAAGGAGCGCTTGTTTACGTACGTTACACTTTTCGATATTTACCATATTAGAAATTATAATGAGAATGTTTATGGCTATGTATTTATTAATTAATTTAAAAGAACAATAATGAATCCTATACATAGAGTTTATGAAAAAAACAGTATTTGCTGAAGCAAAATCAAAATTCATGAGAAGAGTGGCATTGTTTTACATTTTTGGAAACCTCGTTAATGTCTGGCGTAATAGAAGATAACTGGATTCTCATCTCTGTTTGGGCATCCAGTTTGTTGCGATATTTCGTTCTGGTTAAAGTATTTAGAGAAAATCCGGTGCCACGCAGATATATATGTAGTTGGAAAAGGAAGGAGTATTTTCATAGCTTTTTCTGATAATTGATAATATTCTTCTTTTATACTACACCAAACAATTGGTAGTTTGTTAAAGGTTACTTGCAACGTGGAATCTGAAATCATATCAATAAACTTTTCATACTCTGTTATATTAAACTCCATTTAATTTATTATATCCACTTTGAATGGAACTTTTATTCATGCACTATTTTTTAAAATCACCTAACCTTGACCAACACTGTACAACAGTTTTGACCCCTAAAAGGGTCTTGATAGGTAAGCAGTTAATTGCTTATGTATTCTATCTAATAAAAGTTAAAAACAAACTATGATAATAAATTGTCATAACAAATTTAGTCAAATGGTGTATTCATCAACCTATAATGCTGTGTAAGTGCAATATTGTGAGGTTGTTTTGAAATCCAAATTTCTATAGTACTTATATGGGGGCGAAACGTTATTTTTATACAATTACTAGCATTTTATTGTTGTGACTGTGAGTTTAGATTTCAAAAAGAATAGATTGTTTGAAAGACAGTGGAATGGAATTAAACTGTCAATAATGTTACTAACATTTCTCAAAGCAAAAATAATAAAATCAATACTAGTAGGTGACATACCGCTATATATTATGTGATGAATAAGCTGGAATACTCCCATAATTTGATTTTGTTCTATCTTTTATTGCTTTATTCCCCATTGATACTTCTGCTATGCTGTGTATTGTCTCTTTTTTTCTACTTCTTTTGAAAATGTTCCTCCTTGTTTCCATCTTCTACCTTTTCTTTTATTCTTGATATGTATTTTCTTGATTATGTCGGGTGTTTAGATTGTGTCTTCTACTGGTTGTTTATATTGGTGCTTTGCTTTTCTTGCTTAAGTTCTATTTTACTATGATGTGGTTGGAATCAGAATCTGCTTCTCTTCTGCTTCTAATACGTTTTCGGGCAGGTGTGTTCCAAGAGTAACTAATCTTTTGAGCATATCCAGCAGGCTGCGACATTTTAAAAAATATTTTGCTTGACCTTTTAACGCAGTTGTTTACAAGTTTAATTATAGTGAAAGTCAAATATACTTGAAGGTTTTTAAAATACATAATTTTAAAGTAATCCTTTCCCCAAGAAGTCATGGAATTGAATAAAGAGCATTATCGAGCTGTGTTTTTTACAATTTCACGCGTGGCTTACGCCTTAAAGAATGTTTTGAGGGAATCAATCGAGTGTTTGGTGACAAGTCGTGTTCCTTAGCTACCATAAAGCGGTGGTACAATGACTTTCAACGTGGTCGACTTTCTTCAAATTACAAACTTTCGAGCCAAAAACGACATTTACCGAAAAGAATATTGGTCTTGTAAGAAACACGATTAAAGAGGACCCGCATGCTACTGCCAGGAGTATTCAAGCAACTTTAAAGATTGGTGTGAAAGCAGTTGACACCATTAAACACAAACATGTGATGGTACGTAAGCTTTGTGCCCGTTGGATTCCCCACGATTTGACTCCAGTTCAAAAAGAAAACCTTGTAGCGGGGTGCAGATCTACACTGGATCGCTTTGACAATGGATCGTCTCATTTGGTGTACAACATTATTACAGGTGATGAAACGTAGGTATACTGTTATGATCCCGAAAGAAAGCAACAGTCGACAGTTTGGGTCCTTGAGAACGAATCGGCTCAACAAAAGTTGTTCGCGAAAAAAGCCGAAACAAGAAGATGATCGCTACATTTTTTTGAATTACTGGACATGCTTCCATTGTAGCGCTGGAGGATAGTCGCACTGTTAATGCTGAATGGTACACTACAGTTTGCTTGCCTCAAATTCAAGAAAATGTTCCGCGATAAACGTCCAAGAGGAAGGATCATCTTGCATCAAGATAACTCTCGGGCGCACACTGCTGCTCAAACAACTGAGTATTTGAATACGCAAAACATTGAAATAATGCGTCATTCGCCATATAGTCCAGAACTAGCACGTAAGGATTTCTTTTTATTTCCTCGTGTAGAGTATAAGTTACGGGGTTTACGTTTTACATCGGCCGAAGAAGCGGTTGACGCATTTAAAAATGAAATAAATAACCTACTAGCACGGGAAGATTGGGGAAAATGTTCTGAAGATTGGTTTTCACGGATGCAAAAATGCATTGATTGTGGAGGGAAAAATTAAAAATAAATGTGTTTTGTCAATAAATTGTGTATGACTTTACTAGGCTCATCAGAAACAGAACAGCCCTCGTATTATGGTATTGAAGTGGGAAAACAATCTTTTCAGGTTTGTGAAGCAATACAAATGTCAACTTTGACTAAATGCGGAAGGCGTAAGAAATTTAACCAATTTTTGTAATAGGACAGAAACAATTATTTCACGTCGGTATTTAAGTGAAAACTATTATACCAACTAAATTTATTGCAATAAATGGCAAGCACTGAAATTAAAGGTTGTAAGCTGACCGACTACAGTAAAGACATTTGGTTAGTTTTCATGGCAAGTTTATTTTATATGGAGTACCACGCAAGTCTAAACGTTACCCATTAATTCCATTAATCTTAGTTTGGTGGAAAACAATCATATAGCAAAAGAGAAAGAGTTTACAAAAAATTATAATTAATTATTGATGAAGCTTTAAATTTCGTTGTCAGCAACGAAGATAAGTTTTTAAATGACGACCTTTAGCTGTAGTTATAGCTTACTTTAGTTAATTCTTTTTTAATCGCGTTCTGGTGTTTGTAATGACCGCATGCAGTTGAATTATAAGTCTAAATCTACAATAATTCCCTAATTCAACCGTTTAGCGCGATGTAAATTTGTCAGGTTTAATTGAATTTTGTTGACATGCTGCAAATTTTGTTGTACTTAATTGAACAGGTGTTTCTTATACTAGAGGGTGCTTTGTGCACCTTTGATGGATTCGATATGGGAAGTAGTGAGGATAAATTCTGCTAATTAAGTTCTTTTTGGGTATAATGTTTGGAAATAGAATCATATAAATTTAAACTTTAACAGAATTTTATTTATTGTATTGTTTATACCACAACGATTTCGATTATTAAGCAAATTGTATATAGTTATGGATACAACCCTAAACTGATTGGCATATTCATTTAAAGGAAATATCGACAGAATTCACTATTATTAAATACAATTTTCGATGATTGCTAAAATTATAAACCAAACAAGTATATTCAAAGCAATTTTTAAAACAAATAAAAGAACTTTATATAATGTTTACAGGTAGGTCTAATGAGGGATCTCGGTGGTCTAGCGCAGAAACGCGTTGCCACTCGAGGTCACACTGAATTGCGCTTGTTCCGGCGTGGTTTCGAATCCCCGCTGGGGCGACCGCATTTCAGTTAGTTAAGTTTAGGGTGCATGTTGCATGAATGTTTAGTATGTAAGGGACGCCCGCACTCCCATGAAGTAATGCGAAAGCGGTTCCGGGTGGGGGGGGGGACGGTAGTATGAATGAATGGTAAAAAAAAGGTAGGTCTAATGATTTGTTAAAATTAAATTATTTGTTACTCTGTAAATATAGGCTAGATAATTATACATTTTTGTGTCAGATACAAGCAACATGTCAGGTGTGGAAATGTAATTCCCGGACTGCCCCAGTAGAAACAAGCACAATTGCAGTTACACAAATAATAGTTGATGTTTATTAAAGTTATTTTCATTTACTCTAATACACCCATTACAACCTTCTAAAAATTGTTGAAAATGGTCGGCAAATGGGTCCCAAGAAATTGCTTTCAATTCGGCTGTTTTTCACATTAGAAAGAGGAAAAGTTTTCTGGCGTCAAGTCAGGTGAGTAGGGTTGGAGATTGATCTCAACAACGTGTGTTTTATAAGAAATGTCTTAACAATTAGTGCAGAATAGGCAAGTGCATTGTAATCTAACTAGAATCAACTATCCTTCTCTTGAAATTATGGTAGTAGTCGAGAATGTGATGTACCGCTTCACTTCACTACTTGGACGTAAAATGGATTGTTTACTGTTTGTTATCCGGCCACATATTGTTTATGGCATACACTCTATATGTAGAAACAGATAATCAGCATGGCTTTGATTGTGGATTTGTGCAAAGAGAACTTCTTGGGTATAGGTGGTGATTTTACAATCTACTGTATGTTCCGATGTTTCGTTTCGTAAAACACCTATGACTCATTATTTAGCAAAAAAGAAAATTTACATTGTCCCAACAAGTCTGAACGAAGCCTGCGCACGATGCAACTCTTCGTAAGACTGTGTGGGGCGAACTTTGAAGAAATCTTTCTCTTTCCCAAATTTTCATGTAAAATTTCTCGAGTTGTCTCCTTGTTGATTGTTCAACTCAACTGCCATCATTCAAAGTCATTCGCCGACATTTTCCTATACATTGACTAACCCTTGCGATGGAATCTGCATTTTCGAGAGGTGGACGGACACCCGGTTCTAGTGTGATTTTGAACATCTTCACGTCCATATTTGAAACGTAAAAACTATTTGCACAAGTTTTTTCTAGTTTACAAGAACATTTTATATTAACTTGTTGCTCCATGGCGACTGACAGAAACACGATGTACTACGTAGCGTCTTGCGCAGAAACAACTAGTTATTCGATCCTTCCCTTGATCACCCTCTATTGATAAAACTGTCACTTTCACGTGACTACAGTGTTGCCGCATCAGTCAGGGAATTATATAAATTATTAAACCTCCTATAGGTTCCTAGAAACATAAACCACCCAGAAAAATCTAACTGCACCAAATAGTTATTAGAACACAATCATACGTTGACGTCAAATTATTATATTAATTAATCTTACCCCAAAAACAATTAATTTAATGAAATGGAACACTGCACTGTTCTCAATGACAATTGAAAATTTTTATAGTATAAAATATTGTTTCGATATGTGGTAGTCCAATACTTGTAGAAGTTCGTTGATGCTCCCAAACAGCTTAGAAAAATTTGTCATTTTGTGTGCGACACGAGCGAACATTCTAATTTGTAATTGGTAACCTTTCAGTAATTATTGATTGACAATGGAATAATAATAGTATCTAATTTTCCCCATTACTACATTTTTAATACATGTGCTGTTTATTATTTTCGGTGATATCTATCTTGCATTTACATTTCTGATTGAGCTTGGTATAAACTTATAAATAAGGTCAATGGCATTTATCACAATTTCTACGAGGAGTGTTCAAATTATTATTATAATATTACATAAAACTATATTAATTTTCGATGTAGTTCCTCTGGCTAGCGATGTACTTGTGTTTTAAACGTGGACGCTTTCTAATACCTTCCTGGAAGAAGTCTTGTTGGTTGAAGACGTATTCACTTTTGAACAGTCTCGTTAATGTCGTTATTTGATTGAATTCGTTTCCCGGCTAAAAATTCAAGTAGTGGGCCAAACAAATAAAAACCCGAGTGAGCAAAATCAGGGCTGTTTGCTGCAGGCGGAAGAAGTTCTCATTGGCGTTTCCTTGTGGTTTCAATCGTTCTTGCAGCGGTATGAGGGCGAACATTGTTTAGAGGTAGCACACAGAACTCTGTTTTCTGTTCCGTTTGTTCCTGATCGCCTGCTTAGCTTCATAGTGCAAAAGCGTGAATTAAGAGTCTGCATTAATTATAAGACGTTCTGTAAAGGAGAATCCTAAAAAAAATTTGTCATCGTTTTATCAGCTAACCAGCTTTGTTTTCTTTGGCTTTGGAGATGTGGTCTGACATGCATGCTTGCACGTTTTGACTCAATAATAAAATAATGTACCGATATTTTATCAGTTGTCACAACTGAGTTCAAAAATTCGCCTGCTTTTCTCACATTGCTGCAGTAAAGAAGAAGCGATTTTAAATGATTCAACTTGTGTTCTTCAGTCAACAGGATCGGAATCCATCTAGTACTCATCTTAAGATACTTTACTTCATTTTTTAAATGTCTTCAAACGCTTCCGACACTTAATTTGTAAATTATGAGAAAACTTACGAATTATTTACTTTTAATTAATTTAATTTTTGGAACTGTATTAAGATGGGGTTTTGATCAAAACATTTTCTAAAATACCGAAAGTTAAGACACGGTAAGAAATATTCTGTTACGCCTATGGGTTGTAACTGATAAGGAGCCCCTTGTCCTTATCGCCGGGATCACCAGAGAAACAACTACCCTTATATAAAATGGTTGGATTTATTAATTTGTACGTTCTACAAGACTATGACAACTTATTCTAAACTACTTCCAATAATAAAGACAGGTACAGCGCCGTTGCTAGGTTTGTTATTGGGATCACTCTCTTTTATGAAACAGCCACCAACAACTGCCAACTATTCACTATCTGCTATTATTCCACCATTCGCTAATTCAATCTTAAGTGTCCTTTTATAAATTCCCTTTTGCACCCATAAGCAATGACCTGGTTATTAGTCAATTTCCCTTATTAGCGTATTACTTATTCCACATTTCCTAATTTAATATTCTAATGTACTTTGAATTTGCTGATTAAAATGACGTCACTATTTGCAACATAAATGTGTATGCAAGTAATTGAAATCACATTACAACAACTATTAAGCAATAATAATTTAATTTAGAATTTTGGATATTGGGTTATACGAAATAGCTCTTCTATACAAACATTAAATAGTTAGCGAATATGAACTGTTTCCGATATTAGAGAAATTTATTTGCACCCTTCTCTTGCATTGGTAGTAACTACAGTTATGTCAAAAAGTAGTTTTTATGTACTAAAACTTATATACTGAATTTAATCTAAATCCGACATAGTCAGAAATCTATAGCTAATCGCTGCCAAAGCATTTCTAGGACATCTTGTCTGTAACGTGGAAGGAGAAAGGACAAAAGTTCTGTTTTTACTCTTTCCCAGTTCATTAAAGCAGATATAGAACCACAGAATCCTCATTTATACATTACTATTTTGGATTCTTTAGAAATAGCTCTTAATTGTTTAATATAGTTTGAATGCCATATTATGTACTGTAGATTATTTGTTGATCTTACCATCGTTTTCGTTAGATTCTTAATTAGTGAACTATCGAGTTAAAATAAATACAGGGTGTGTATACATTAACGATGAAGCTACACGTTGTGATGTTCTTTGTAAAATTCTTAGTCGAAAATATTAATATTGACTAAAATGTTGTACCATGCGTCCTGTGTTCTCAGTGACCAATTAAATGAAACATTTGGCAATAATGCCAAGTTAGTTGTTTCTAACTTCGCCAGCGATTGGTGGAAGCGTAGCATAAATCTTTTCTTTAACAAAGCTCCAAACAAACAAATGTAAAGGATTGCGATCGGCTGATCTCGCGGGCCATAAAATGGGACCGCCGCGACCAATTCATCTGTTTGGGAAGTGTTCCGCCAACCACTCTCTTACATTACGGATAAAACGAGCTCGATTCTGCATTTGTATCATGTTATGTAACATACTCTTTGGTGACCATACTCACGAAATTCTTCTAAGTTTTCCTCAGCTCAATAGTGAGTATTATGTATATTAAATACGCCATCTCTGGTAAACATGTACTCATCGCTCCAAAGAATATGTCTTAAGAATTCACCATTATCAATAATTATATTTAAAATCGTGTTGCAAAAAATCAATCGGGATATGTTATCTTTTTCATAGAGAGGAACTTTGTAGACATGATATGAATAAAGAAGATTTTCTCGTAGAACCACAGTGTTGTTACTAGGGATATTTAATGTTGCAGTTAATTGCCGGGTACTCACGGAGGGATCATCGTGTGTTGTCTAAAATTTGCTCTTCCAGTTGTATTGTGTCTTTGCCTTGGTCGACGAGCGTTCGTATTTATTTTGAGAAACGAACCAATTTTACGAACACATTGGTCCAGGCTTTGAAATACATTTCCTCTAGGATGCTTCTGCATTGGAAAACGTGCCCGGTATTCTTGTTCTGCTATGTTACTATTTCCATTACAGAAACCGTATACCATGATCGACATACTCATTGAAACTAAAGTTCATTCACAGTGATCGAAAAAAGATAACAAAGAAAACATATAGAAACCCAAAAACTAGTAAAAACTATACAAATAATTAGAGATAACAATCAAGCAAATCAAATTAATTTGGCGACGCCATAGGGGGACAACATTTTAGTATTAGTATTTTCAATTTGGGATTTTACGAAGAACATCGCCACATGTACCTATAGCTATCTCGTAAATTTATACGCACCCTGTATATATATATATATATATATATACGAAACTGTTGTTCATGGTTGGTATTTATAGAAACTTAAATTTGATTTGCGCTACGATGGGGCAATTAAATGGAGGCATGAAAGTTTATTTTCAAGCAAAATAAAATTGCACATAACCATTTTT
>JABXWE010078618.1:0-16787 GCA_014611495.1 Limonius californicus
GGTTTGAGACACCTTCCCTTTTCCTGATTTCAAAAGGAAGACATTCTTCATATCAGGGCTACACAGGCCAATCAAAATCACCAAAAGATCGATATCTTACCCCACCACTGTCACATATTCATTTGACGGGGCCAACGTAAGAGCTGTTGTGATAATTAGGATATCAGCGTCCTCCACAGCTTGCTGTGAATCAATTTTTGCATCATCAAATTTTTCCATTAGCATAGATATCAACTGGCTCTTATTTTTGGAGTTTGCAAACAAACTCTCATGCGAGACAGTGGATACCATCTATTCTGTAAATGATATTGCAGCAGATTGTTTTCTTTGCACTCTTCTCAATCGTTCTATGCGCTTGGTGCTTTCACAAGCTTCGTCGGGGTAGCCATCAAAAATGACAACGGCATTTGATTTGTAGTTCGACGTGACATATGACACATAACTGCTGCAAATTTCTGCATATGTCTGGCCGTGGTGCCATTTGACCCGGTGTAACAGAAACCCGCCGTCAATGACATATTTTGTATCGCTCAAGTTCCCTTGTTCAGTTGGAGTCGGTACAAAAGCCCTGTACAAGCTCGATTTTGTTCCTTTCCTCATCCCATGCTCATCGAAAAGAGAGAGAGGGTAGGGGCTAAGTTCGTAACGCAAAAATTCTCGCAGCTCTTCATCTGAATGTTTCACGATGGTCATTCGTTGGAAAAGTGCGGTTGGATGACTACATCCCTGTCTTGTATCTGAATAGAGCTGTTCATGATCGCAAGAGGCTGCACTCTTTCGCTTAGTTTGAATTTTACAGCTTGAAAATCACCACCAACAATGCGCTCTATACCTTTCATGCATATCTTCTTGGACAAGTAGCAGTTGATCCTCTCATCTGAGACATCACCTGTACTTAGTGACATTAGTTCAGTGGTCTCTGGGAAAGGAGGATGCTCGTGGAACCAATTCAGCAACTTATCTGCGTCAGTGTTGTCTCGCTTTTGCATAGTATCTCTGCTATTAACGTGTTGTTCTGACGTTGCGAGTTCCACTCCTGTAAAGTGCTCAATCTCTTAGCAAACATTATGCAGTGCTGTCATCCCTTGTGTCCATCTTGTCACAACGCCAACAGTTACTCCACTGACTCTTCATTGACTTCATTAGAGTTTGTTCAATCGCCATATCACTCCAGGTGCCACACCACCGTTTCAAGTTATGCATATCCTGGAAGTAAAGATGGATGCATTTGGCACACAGATTATGGCCACTGGTGTGAAAGAAACGAAGCATTTCATATATGGTTTGGAGGTGTAGATCCCAGTTGCTGCTTCTTTCTGCTTCAATGAAGTGCTTAATCAAAGTCAACATTTCAAAATGTACAACCCAGAGCTTGGTAGTGGGGCCAGGTTCTACCAACAGTTGAAGCTTAACTTTGAATTCTTCTTGCACATCTTTCACAATCTCCTCCACATCACTTGACGTAGTTGGCCTTGACTCGTCTGTGAAGGAATCGAATGGAAGGAAAGAGGGCTTTTAAACCAAACGGGGCAGTTATAAAATCATTTGGTGCGACTGGGAGAGAATAAATAAAATGAAAAGACGGAATTATATTTGCACAGAATTTAAATACAATATGATTTTGAAAATGCTTTTTTTTTAGTACTGGAGATGGCATAATAGTTTAAACCAGTCGACATTGTATTGGAAGGAGGAATTCACTAAATGACAGCCTTAATAATAAATTAAAATTTTTTAGTGGAAAAAGTGGGTTTTTGCGGGGACAGCCGAAATACGCCAACATTCAACTAGCGCTTGAGCCCAAACGGTCCGTCGGAGAAAAAATCTAAATAATGCAGTTTGTAGGAAATTTTATGTACTTTCATTTTGAATAGGAAGCTTATATACGAAAAGTTCATAGTTTGCGAGTTATAAGCAAAAAACCGATAAAAAATGAAAATTTTTTCCTTTTTTTGCATTTTCTTCAATTTTGCATCACGAAATTTTGTTAGCAAACCTCAGATTCGGATTCAGCACCCCAAAAAACATATAAAATGGAAGAAATCAAAACTACCCCACAACTTTCCCGCTAGGGGCCTTTTCGAGCACAAATTGACTGTATTAATATTACATTTTCGAAAACAATTGTAAAACCTTTTCTTTGAAAACAGAACATTCTTTCAGAAGCTGCAATTATTTAGGTTGACGACTCATTTTCAAAATAGACTCTAATTTACAATTTTTTATGAAATTTTTCAGTTCTTTGTTGGATATTTTTTCAAACTCAATTGTACATTTTGGACTGGAAATTAAGCTTGGACAATTAGCTTTCCAAAACAAAGTTTATAACAATCGAATAAGAACGTAGAAATTAAATACATTTTAGTGAATTGCTGTGAAGAAACTTTTAAGCACTGTATATTCACAAAAAATCCAGCGACTAAATTTCACTACATTTCTATTACTTCTTACCACAGTTATGCGTTCTTAAACTAAATTGAATCTGAATTTTATAGGGATCAGTTCTTATTGAATTTTATTATTTTTATGAACTGTACCGAGGGAAATGCCGGTTATGGTAAAAACCCGAAGTGAACTTCTAGAACGTACAGCAAAGTGCTCTAAAACTTCTACTTGAGCTGCCTCGCTTATAACTTTAAGTTGATGTTTTTACTTTATGCATACTTGTGCACCATATTTTCATCTGCATGCCCTTTCATTGAAAGCAGTAGCTGTTCTTCCGATAAGTATATTAAATTTGGTTGCAAAGATAAATGCCGTTTTCTTAATTAAATATGAATTTAACAATTACCAGCACTATTTCTGGAATGGTGACATACTTGTAGGACAAAAAACGTGCGAGATATGGTAACATAATATATATTGTCGCATATTTAGCCTATTATTATTTATAAAAATAATATTATTTACAACAAAACACGAATAAATTACGATAATTGATTAGAAAAGATGTTGGAAAATGGACAACTTTCCTTATTCCTTATATGATAACCCACTATTCCTCTTTTTTGGTAAAGTTGCATGTCTCATGAAATTAATTTATACACAGATAACTGCCTCGAATAGTTTATAGTCAACAGCAAGACAATATTCTTCCAAGTGGTTTTATACCGAGTACGTTAAAGCTAGTAATGGTCATAATCGAAAGATTTCAATAATCGGATGATTAGTATTGGAATGATTTTAATAATCGAGATATTCATTCGATTTAATAATTCGGATCCGAAATACGCGCGCGTGAGATGTCTCACATTCTGCCTTTTGAATAATGACTCGCTGGCACTCCCGTTCTTGTCTCGAATTATTTTTTCGGGTTTACACTTGATTATGTTCATTATATTCATTTAAATTTAGTCACATTGTTTAATTAACCTGGTTTTAAATGACGTTTTATGGATTTATATGGTTATATTATAAGTTATTAAATAATAGCAATATTTCTAATTATTTTATTATAATTGAATAATAGTTTATATCTTTTGAAGCGCAATCATGAGGACCAATTGAGCCACTGAATTATTTAAACGAAAAAGTAATATGAAATGACAGGCAGACTACAAATAATCGTACCTGATTAAGATAAAAAATTGGATTTATATGATACTTTTAAGCAGTCACATACATTGCTGAAACTATTTTATTTATTTATCTAGTTTATGACAATAATATATTTAATTGAATAATTGAATAACCTAAAAATTCTGTAATTAATATTTTTGAATTTAAGTATGGAAAAGTAGAAATAAATAACCGTAACTAAAGCCTGCCCGGTTCAAATTTATAAAAATTTATTTTACTAACACAAAACAAGTCAAATCTGATACTGTGTAGTTTATCTTCGTAGTAACTTCCCGAATTACAAATTCATTCGAATACTACTCAAATTATATCCCGACACAAACTATATTTTTATTATTAGTCGAACAACGAAATGAAAGTAATCCGACAAGTTATCATCATTCGAATGACTTATTAGCATTTCGGTGATGCATGCATACTCGAGTATTTCGAATTATGTCATTCGAGACGCGTGCGCCACTAAAAGAACGTATTCAAGAAGCTTCTCTCATTCGAATGAATTATTAGCATCTCGGTGATGCATGCATAATCAAATATTTCGATTTATTTCATTCGAAATGCGTGAGCCATTAATTGAACGTATTTGAGAAATTTTTATCGTCCGAATGAATTATTAGCATCTCGGTGATGCATGCATAACTGAATATTTCGAATTATTTCATTAGTGATGCGCGCCACTAAACGAACGTATTCAAGAAGTTTTAATCATTCGAATGAATTATTAGCATCTCTGAGATGCATGCATAGTCGAATATTTCGAATTATGTCATTCGAGATGCGCGCGCCACTAAACGAACGTATTCGAGAAGTTTTTATCATTCGAATGAATTTCTCGCACATCGAAGATATATGCATAATCAAATATTACGAATGATTTCATCGAGAAACGTTCATCACAAGTTCAAAACCACTAATGTTTGTTAGAAAATAACATTCGATTCTAAATGCTTTGTGTTCCAACTTCAATCGGTTCTGCGACAATAAAATAAAAAGTATCGTTCAATTTTATAAGAATCCAGTATAAGAAGGCAAACATCAAACATTATTAATTATTCATTTATTTCTCACATTTCTCCTACATTAATCAAATGCTCTATCAGTGCTGAGCCTATATCAAAGAGCATCAAGAGATTGTATAAATTTTGCAGTTTTAATTTGCTTCTGAATTACTTTACATATCATATTTCCAGTATACAGCGTCACATAAGTAAGAAAATACGAAACAGTTGTAGAAGTTAGAACTTGTTCAAACAATGAAGGAAGATAAATAAAACCGAAAAGAGAAGAAAAACGGAAAATGTGCAAAATAAATCAATAAGCATTATGTTCATTAAATTATTTAATTTTCAAATATAAGTAATTTTTTAATTATACTACGATTTTGAAGCATTATAAAATTTAAAAATTCAGTTTACATAAACGTTTCCTTATTATAAGCATGCATCAACTTTTTCTTTGGTTAATAATTTTTAGTAGTTATATTTATTGCACATGCTATAGAAATCGAACAGGGTAGCTATGAACAAATAATAATTTAAGAAATTGTGCTTCTAATTGTTTTGCTGGTAATCAATTTTCTTCTTACCTATTTTATTCAGCTATACATTTCGCTAAAATGTCAAATTTAAACCTATTATTCACTTTCTTCATGTGTTGGAAACACGCTGTAAATTATAGTTCATGTATTTTCTTGCCCATTTATGAATTGATATTTTCTTCACACTAGAATATGCCATCTCTACAGGGCTTTGATTCACTAACAAAAACATCCTCCTATTTCAGATTTTAGACTTAATCAAACTAGGAGTAGGAAGAACAATCACAATCAGCTATAAAACGTCTCTGTTCTTCGTTCTGTAATAACTACAATATTTTTAGTTTGCTATATTTTCTGATACACGAAATATTGTACGTGATAGTTCTTCAACTCGCTACAATTTATTCAAATCAAGAACTAATTTTTCAAAATTGTCTATTCACCGCCGTTTAGGTTTACGATTATTAAAGCTGATGTTGAAGATACAACTCACTCTTAACTGAGATATCGTTAAAAGAAAATACTGTCCTTGATGAAGTTATAAACTTTGTTTTCTTTTTAAAACTTAATATTCTAATGAATTCGAGCTTAAAGCACAAGGCTCGGCAGTTTTCTACGTATTTTAGTAGCTTATGTAAATTTACAAACTACATCGATCAAGACTTTGCAATAGTAAACATTTGTTGGCATTGCGCTTGAATATCTAAAAAGGTCTAATTTTACAGGTGATTGCTTATGCTCTGTTTAGGAAATAATGTTCACATTATAAGAAAACAAAGCTTTACAATTGTAATATTATGTACGCTTGGAAACACCCAACAGAATCATTAGAGCTTACATAAAGTTTTAAAACGGAAGTCGAAGAAAATATGATAATCACTGCTTTTACAAGTTATGTTAATTCTATTTTCACTCGGCTGAATACACAGCAATATTCACATATGAACACATTATACATCCCATGTATATCTTTCTATGCAAATTACATTCAAAAGGTTTTCAGGAAGTTCCCTTGAAATAAATGTTTCTTATATTCTGCAAAAGTTATGTTACTTCATTAATAATCATTTGTTAAGTTTAACCTTTTCCTTAATTGATATAAATATAATATTTGCGTCTCTCCATACAGTGGATCGTACTAAGTGCATTTTGACCATATGGGGAAACATTTATTAATGCTTCCAATGTTATTGTTGAAAATAGTGAAACGGCATTATTTCAGTAAATAGCGACCCATTTGATGTTCTTCGCCATATACAATGCAAATTATTTTATATATTTTATACCAACATTTTCAAGAAAACGTAATTTATAAAAGCAATATAAAACAATAATAATTCCAATATTAACCATTGGGCCTTATAAAATATCTACGCCGTAGATTACAAATTACAAATTTGAACAAAATTAAATATTTGTAGCTATTATTTATGAGATAACTACGAATTATATTATTATAACAAACTAATAGGAAAACATAACTCGTGGAAATAGTAACAATTCATCTATATGTTCCTCTGAAATCTCCAGAAAACATAGAAGCTGCCGTCAAATTATTCAATGATGTCATCCAGGGGGCAGGCTGGAAAACAATGCCAAGTAAATCCGGTACTGTCACACTTCCCGACTGCCCTATAATTATTAAACAAAAAATGCAAGATAAAAGAAGACCCCGAAGAACCTGGCAAAAACTACGTACACCAGAGAGCAAACGACTACTTAATACGGCAACACGTGAGCCACAGAAAATACTCAACAAAAATAAAAATGATTGCATTGAAACATTTATAAAAGATCTATCACCTACAGAAACCACGGATTATTCCGTCTGGAGGAGAACGAAAAAATTGAAACAAGTAAAAAGATCTGCTCCACCCATCCGAAATCCCCAGACAGCTAGGCAAGAAGTGACAAGGATAAGGCAAGGACTTATGCTGAATACTTAACAACAGTTTTCTAACCACATCCCCCAGCGAATGAACCCCAAGAAGAAGATACCTTCATCCAA
The DNA here is from genome assembly GCA_014611495.1 of Limonius californicus. NCBI lineage: Eukaryota > Metazoa > Arthropoda > Insecta > Coleoptera > Elateridae > Limonius > Limonius californicus. Next base: position 7,125 of record JABXWE010078618.1, read on the forward strand.
ATACTATTCCAGCCGCACCAACTAGAACCGCCTGAGAAAAGCGTCAAAGCCGCAGAAGTTCGCGAAGTCATTAATACCCTCAACCATAAAAAGGCTCTGGGCTATGATCTAATAAACGAGAAAATTCTCAAAGAGCTACTTGTCACTGGTATACAATACGTAACCCAGCTATTCAATGAAGTCTTGCAAAATGTTTATTTCCCATCTCAATGGAAAGTGGCGCAGATAATACTTATCCTAAAACCAGGTAAACCCCCCAACGATCCAAAGTTTTATCGGCCAATAAGTCTCTTACCTATAGTGGCTAAAGTTTTTGAAAAGCTCCTACTACAAACACTAATTGCAATTATCTATGACAATGAGTTAATACCAGCTCATCAGTTTGGCTTCCGAAATATGCTCTCTACAATTGAACAAATTCATCGAGTAGTGTAAGGAATTAAACAGGCTTTTAAAGACAAGCACTACTGCTCTGCGGCATTCATAGAAATTTCTCAAGCGTTCGACAGAGTATGGCATACGAGACTTCTATATAAACTACGAACACTCCTCCCCCTGAACTACTTTCTGATCCTGCAGTCCACCTCTTTAACCGCCACTTTCTGGTCAATTACGAAACAGACTACACAAATCTCTTCCCGATTAATGCTGGAGTACCCCAAGGCAATGTCCTTGGACCACTGCTCTATCTCTTATACACTGCAGACCTCCTAACCTTGCCGGAAATCACAACAACTACATTCGCGGATGATACCGCAATCCTGGCCACCGACAGAGACCCAAGCATAGCCTCATAAAAATTACAAGCCAACCTAAGCGCTGTTGAAAAATGATTAGCAAACCGGAGAATTAAGGCCAATGAGTCCAAGTCCACCCACGTAACCTTTACTATGCGCAGAGGGGCCTGCCCTCCGATACAGATAAAGAACAACCCTCTACCCCAAAAAAACGAAGTCAAATTATACCGTGACAGAAGACTCACGTGGCGTAAACATATCTTTACAAAACGCAAACAGCTAGGACTAACGTTATCTAAGATGTGGAGTGCGGTCTGAGAGTTCATGCAGGACGGACGTGTGTGCTCCGTGTGGTACGATAACAGTACATGAACTTAGATAGTGTTCAACATTGATAAGTGTAAAAGTGCTATAAAAGTTTTGACACACTTGAACATTTACATTATTTATTAAAATAGTGCATGCCAAAATTTATAAATACTGCATGTAATCAAGTCGCCGAATTATGTTTCCAGCCGGCGGCAGCGGCTTCGGGCCGCCAATGGGTTCATCAATGGGTTCATCATTAATTAATAGCCAAGCCGGTATGTATTATCAACAATACGTACCGACATCAAACATTCCAAATCAATTTAATACGATTAATGCAAACGGGCAGACATTTATGCCGCAACAACTAATATCACCAAACTTTTCTGTGATGCCAGCAGTTCCTATACAAAACAACTACTCTCCTGCTCCTCAATCCCAAATCCCTCAAACAGCAGCAAATAGCATGGAAATCTATTCTGAATCCGAAGAGGAAGCCGTTGCTACGAATAACGAATGGCAAGAGGTAAGACGAAATAAAAGGAAAAGAGTAGCACAACCTAAAAATTCACAACAATCACAACCATCGCAAGTAACTCAAAGTACTCAATCAAACATGTTTTCTCATCTCCCAATAGAAGATAATGAAGATAAAAAAGAAACATCAGAGGACAAGCAGGAGAAGATCACAAACCGCCCCCAATATTTGTGCAGGGGGTAATAAATTACCCTCAAATGATAAACAATTTTCAAAACATCGCCGAAAGGGAGCAGTACAGTACCAAAAGTTTAGCAAATAATGTTGTCAAAATTCAAGCTAATACTTCGGAAACATACCGCAAATTTATTAAATATATGCAGGACAGTAATATAATTTATCATACCTACCAAATGAAGACGGAACGAGCTTATAGAGTAGTATTAAAGCATCTACATCAAACGGTCTCAGTTGATTATATAAAGACTGAAATAACTCAATTAGGTCATACAGTCAGAAATATTATAAATATTAGAGATAGAAAAACCAAGCTACCATTCCCAATATTCTTTATTGATTTGGAGCCTGCACCAAACAATAAAGAAATATATAAACTAAAATATTTACAAAATCAAGTCATCACAATAGAACCACCTAGAAAAATCTCCGAAATACCGCAGTGTACAAGGTGCCAAAATTATTATCACACAAGAGCCTACTGCAACCGTCCATTCGCATGTGTAAAATGTGGAGAAGCGCATGATTCTAAGACATGTGCAAAAACTAGAGACACGCCGGCTACTTGTGCCCTATATCAAGGTACTCATTCAGCCAATTATAAAGGCTGTTTAGTATATCAAGAACTACAGAAAAACATCACTTCTGCTACATCCAAGTACCATACAGGATCGCAAAGAAACCGTACCACTTCAACGGTAAATCCTAATATATCTTTTAGTCGTACCCTTCAAGGTAACATGAATACAGCCATACACAATGAAAACATGCAACCTGGAGGAGACATAACATTTACACACTTTCTCAATGAATTTAAATATATCTTCAATCAACTTATCCAACAGAACAGCATGATTCTGAACATGCTGACAACAGTCATCTCTAAAATACTTCCATAATGCCCAAATTTTTACGGATAGCTCTGTGGAACGCTAATGGCCTCCAAGCCAGAAAAGACGAAGTAATAACATTTCTGAAATTAAACAGTATTGACATATTATTAGTAGCAGAAACCCACTTCACTCATAGATCTTTCTTCAAAATTCCTTATTATGCTGTTTATCACACTAACCATCCTGATGGTACCGCACATGGGGGTTCTGCGATTATTATCAAAGAGATCATAGTACATTATGAACTACCACAGTATAAATCTGATTTTATCCAGGCCACCACGATTCAAGTCAAGAAATTGCCTAATCCTATAAACATTTCTGCAGTTTATTGTCCTCCAAGGCACCGCATCACAAAGGAGATCATAAAGCCTTACTTCGAAACGCTTGGACATACATTCATCTCTGGAGGAGACTTTAATGCTAAGAACACTAACTGGGGCTCAAGATTGACCACAACCAAAGGTAGGGAGCTATACAAACTAATACAGGAAAATAATTATACTCATCTAACATCTGGAAAACCGACCTACTGGCCTTCAGATCCAAACAAAATTCCGGATCTCTTGGATTTTTATATTTGTAAGGGCATTTCCTCGAACTATATTGAAGTTACCTCCAGCTATGATCTTTCCTCGGACCACTCGCCGGTAATTGCCACTATTAGTACTACGGTAATTACTAAAATACCACAACCGAGATTATCAAACAATAAAACAAACTGGAATTTATTTAGAGAAGACATTAATGATAAATTAATACTTAAGTTAAGAATAAAAACCCCAGATGAGTTGGAAGCTGCTACAAACCATCTCACATGTGTAGTACAAAATGCAGCATGGCAGCCCACTCCTAAAATACAAGGTAAGTCACCAGCTGATGTGCCCAATATACCCATAGAAGTAAAAAAGTTGATCGCAGAAAAACGAAGAGCGAGAGCACAATGGCAGAGGACCCACAATCAAAACGATAGAACCACGTACAATCGCCTCATTAACAAGTTAAAGGCAAAATTAAGGAACACACGGAACGAATCATTCAAATCATATGTGGAAATCCTTAATGTAAAAGATCACTCCATCTGGAAAGCTACTAAGCGCATAGATAAGTCACTAACATATATTCCACCTTTACGCAGCGAATTAGGATTATGGGCAAAAACTGATGAAGAAAAGACAGAGTATTTGCGCAGCACTTAAGGAAAGTATATCAACCGTACTCTAATCAACCCGATCCTAATGTAGAAGATTTTCTCGAAGCTCCACTGCAGTTATCACTATCTATCAAAGCATTTTCCCCTGGCGAAATACGCAATGAAATTAAATATCTAAAAAACAAAAAATCACCGGGCTATGATCTAATAACGGCGGAGCTACTAAAGCAGCTACCAAGAAAAGGAATAACATTTCTTATTATGCTATTCAACTCAGTTTTAAGATTGACTTATTGGCCATTACAACTAAAATTCGCGCAAATAATCCTGATCCTAAAATTATTATTCGCGAAGCCTTAGAAGAGAAAATATACTGCACCGCAGCTTTCCTTGATGTAAGTCAGGCCTTTGACAAGGTCTGGCACAGAGGGCTGCTCTACAAGATCAAAGCAACCCTACCGCATCACTATTATCTAGTTTTTCAATCTTATCTAACAGATCGCTGTTTCCAAACAAAATACAATAATGAAATGTCTCAAATACACCCTATAAGATCTGGAGTCCCACAGGGAAGTATATTGGGACCAATGTTGTACCTTCTCTACACATCAGACTTTCCTACTACGCTCTATACACAAATAGGAACATTTGCAGACGATACCGTCATCTTAGCCACTGATGGAGACCCCATATCAGCAAGTCAAAAGCTACAAAACCATCTGAACAACATTGAAACATGGCTTCAGAAATGGAACACTAAAGTCAACGAACAAAACTCTAGTCACATAACGTTCACCTTGAAGCGTTCTGTAAGTCCAGAAGTACTAATTAATGATGTGCCAATCCCACAATCAAGGGAAGTTCGGTACTTAGGAATGTATTTAGATAGCAAATTGACATGGAAGCATCACATCCAAAAGAAACGGAAAGAGATGGACCTAAAAGTAAAAAAAAAATGTATTGGCTTATTGGTAGAGGATCCCCCTTGTCTCTAGAGAACAAAGTTTTAATATACAAAACAATCATCAAACCGATATAGACATATGGAATAGAATTATGGGGTTGTTCCTGTAAATCCAACATTAATATTATCCAAAGATTTCAGTCGAAATTGTTAAGAATTATTACTGATGCTCCTTGGTACGTAAGAAACCAGACTCTACACACCGATCTTAAGATTCCGTTTGTTAGCGAAGTCATAACTGAAAGGTATTTAAAGCATCAAGGAAAACTAACAGCACATCCGAATGAACTGCTACAACCCCTAACACAAGAACCTCAACATAGGTGTCTTAAACGAAAATGGCCTCAAGATTTAGCAACAGCCTTCTGATATATTGTAAACAGAAGCAACTGCGGTAGATTCAATGGAAGCTCCCGCATCATGCCTTCACTATATTATTATTTATATGTAATATTGCCATACCATTAGCTCATAGAATTTTATGATGTATTCTAATTGCTAATAAAATAAGGAAAAAAAATCTAAGATGTACTGACTACTGGGATGCAAATCCAAGCTCTCAACATTCAAGAAACTCATCATATATAAGACAATACTGAAACCCATATGGAGTTGCGGTATCCAACTCTGGGGTACATCTGCTAACTCCAATATTGAAATTCTTGAACGCTTTCAATTAAAAGTGTTGCATATAATACTGAACGCGCCCTGCTTTGTGTCCAACAGTGAAATAAGAAGTCAGTCGCTATAGTGCTAAATATAGTGATCCTCTTAGAGCACACTCCAACATTTTAGCAAGGGATCTTATGGTTTCTCCAAACCACAATAGAAGACACCAAAAATACATGCAAAACGACATGTCTACCAGATTCCATATTTAAATAAATATTTAGCCTGCTGTAGTTTTATTTTAGTCTTAAGTTCTAGTTTTATAAGTTCGTTATTATAGTATTATATAACTATATAATATTATATTTCAGAAGCCACAAAAGACTTATGTGTCCACTGCTACAGGAGCATACCACTGACTATACATCTACATGTCCAAATGAACAGCCCAAACAATTTACTAAATGTACATGTACAAATTGTAAATAAATTTAGATGACAATAAAAAAAATCATCTATATGACTTTATGAGTTAGCACACACGTTACGTCTCTGTGGCTTATTTGCATTCTATTATAAATATTTTTTAATTACTATCATCAGATGACATGCTTATATCCCGGGGTAGTTGATGTAGTAGTCTTGTGGGTAGGATTTTTTGACCTGTTTTATAATGTACCGAACTAGTCCATTGTTGAATATTTTGATAGGGCTGTTCTGTAATAGCTTTTAATATATTGTTAGATAGCTGCCATATTGATTGCTTCGTAAGCAGTGCACAAAATTCCATAACTTTAGGTTAAACTAAGCATTGAAAAATATTTAGACAGAGTCTGCTAAGACAAATCAGCTTTAGAACACGGTTAATTAAAGTATTGAAACAAAATCCTTCTGGATAGACAATAATAGACTGTAATCTCTATGTACAGGCTTCATCAAAACCATTTTTCGGTTAATCGAAAGAAATTAACCGATTTTTTCCTAATTTTATAAATTTTTTACTTTTTGTGTTCCTCATTGCTTGAAACACATTGGCAATCGAACAGTGCGTAGGTTAAGTTGTGTATATATAATTATAGTATCCCTATTTTAGTCGTGTATCCAAATAAGCATACTCCAAAATGTGATTATTTGAAGATTTGCAGGACCTCTGAATGCCATTCAGTAGTGTCATTGTAACTCGCTATATGTCAAACAATCGTGTTACTTCATCGACTAATGTTTGTAGATGTGAAATTACTCCGTGTACCCTGCAATCTTGTAACAATACAGCAGTGTCGTCTGCAAATAATGCTCACTTAGCGTTTGCTGCTTCTGGAGTGTCATGAAACTATATATTATACAGAATCGGTCCTAAGATGCTTTCGGATATATTTCTCTCTAAAAAGAACGTATAGTTGTACTTGCAAAGGTTCTGCATTGCAAAAATAATGGTAAAATTCTGAATAAATGTGATTGAAGATTTAGATATAATAATTTGGATTAGAATCCTTTTTCCAGATTTGGATTGAGTGCTTATTGAGGATCCAAGAATGTCTCGCTACTGGATCCTTCTTTCATATGCATTTTCAATATTTTCTGTAATGAGCTGTAGTTGATGTCCAGTGGAGTGTTTTACGCGAAATTAAATAACGGCTAATACATTGTGTTTTATAATATAATCTTTGGTACTTTGGACTACTTTTGTACTAATTTATATATCATTGATAAAAGACTATCTATAGTTTACACGATTTTGTTTGTATTTTTACCGGTTCGTCGGATGACAAAATTTGTCTGGGTATAACAATATTAAGTTTGTTAAATGTTTTAAAACTCTCAAATTAAAAGAATTGTAGAAACGAGACCTTAAAAACAAGTATTCCAAACAACGCCCCACAAAAGGTTTAATTGAAATAATTTAGATTTATTGGCAATTTTCAAAAATTGTTTATGTTGATTGGAATAGTCAAGAAATATTTTTGATTGCCCCTATACCAATTGGCAGTCTGCACTACGAACATAGGATATAAAAAACATTTCGATCCATGCATCTTGGCGTTTTCAATATTAGTCATAGATAAATAGATGCAACGGGTTTAGTTTTTTATCATCTTAGCATTAACTATGACTTTAATTTGACAGCTGCTTGTCACAGTTTTCCGGAATTTGCGTTTTTTTTTAATTAAAAACAAAATAATAACAGTAATATTGATATGAATCTCTATGAAGTGCACGAGAAAGTACAAATTATTAAATAGCTTTATAGCGGTAGCTCGTTACGTGCAACTCGAGATTTATTTACAGTAATGTTCGAAAATTGACCTATCCCTGAACCGTACAATACTCCGAATTTTGAGGAACACGGGTGTCTCTCTCTGGCCAACCATAAACGAACATTACATCCAATAAACGTTAATCAAGAAATGCAAGAAGTAAGAATATGTACTGCTGTAGAAGTAGATCCATGCCAGTTTTCCAAAAATATTGCTCAAAATACTGGTGTCCATCACAGTACTGTATTAAAAGTTTTAAGAAAAAATGGATTTCGTTCCTATAAACTGTCGAAAACCCAAGAAATTTACCCAAATGACCAAATTAGACGAACGGAATTTTGTGAGAACATAATGGAAAAATAGAACAAGGTCATGAATATCCTGGGCAAAAATCTATTCACCGACGAATGCAAGTTTCCAGTAAATGGTCGATACAATCCATCCGTCTGTCGTGTCTGGTCCCGAAATAATCGTCACAAGCATTACAGTTACCGATCTCACTATACAGAAAAGTTGAATGTGTTGAGTGGAATTTGAGTGATAACATTATTGGACCATTTTTTATCGAGGGGAACCTAAATAGTCTAAAATGTCTTGATATACTGCAAATCGAAATCGTTCCTGATTTACCTCAAGTTCCAGGGATCAGACTGGACGAAATTTGGTTATAGCAAGATGGTTGCCCACAATACGTTATCCGTACGGAAATACTTAGCAAATACATTTCCTAATCGTGTAAGTGGAACCGTAAGAACAATTCCTTGGCCTTCTTAATCCCCGGACTTGCCACTTCAAGATTTCTTCGTGTGGCCTTACATTAAGTCGAAAATTTATGGATTTGAAGAAGATAGAGCTACCATACTGGACGAATTGCAAATTAAAATTCAGGATGCACTTGCAACTATTATCCCGCAAATGCTTGCTAATGTGAGAACCGGATTTTACAATAGCTGGGGCCACTGCTTGGCAGAGGGGGGAAATTTATTCCAACATTTATTTTAAATAATATCTTGCTTCAGTTAAGTTCTTGAAAATGCTAATGTCGATTATTTAGTTGACGTTAACTTCAGACTGTTATTTTATTTTATTCGCTTATAGGAAGACTTAATATGCAATGTTTTCGTCACTTCTTTATTAATTTTTAGAAAGCTATTGCAATAGGTATTCCATAATGCAAAATGAAAAATACTTTCATGTTTGCATGTTGTTAAATTAAATTATATCCACGATAAATGGGATTTTAATTCTAGCGTCTTGATCACAAAATCATTTACTGATTTGTTTAGATATTTAAATGAACCAATATCTAGAGTCTTTGAATATGCACACTATCACGATTTCGTTGTTGATAAAAATATTCTACGTTTATCAAGGTGCATCGCGTAAATCTGAAATTGTTTTCGCATATGCTATGTTCGCACTTCAAACCGCCAATAGGTATATGGATGTATAGCCTATTTATTACTTCTAATCAAAATTAATTGTTCTGAAACTTCTAATAATTGAGATAGGAAACTAATGCGTTTTAAGATTCTCACTCTGTATAATTGAATGCAGTACATATGAACTAATCGCCACCATCACAGCTCTGTGAACAAATATGTATGTTTCCAGTTAACTGAAAATTATCAGCCTTGTTGAGTAAATTTCTCTATGCTAGATCGCGCGAAAATATTGGAAATATTTAGCGCAACAACAGTTAAAAATTGGTATAGCAGGAAATAATTTTTTACAATAATAATTTAAAGGCTTAAAATTAATAATCTTCAACAATTCTTTCTTAGATGGCAAAAATGTTATTCCTTTAAACAAAATTTCCTTAAACGACAGAGCCGTCGCTTAATAATGAATGAATGTAGGTGTAATAATATTTACATTTAAAATAATAGTCACAATTTCAGCATAACGATATTTAACTGTGCCAAATAAGTTTATACTTTGCTTTTAATATCAACATATATTCTAAACACAGTTCGCCGTCGAAATCGACAAATACACATACGACAAATCAATTGAATAAAGAGCATC
>JABXWE010078622.1:0-10075 GCA_014611495.1 Limonius californicus
GTCGATGTAATAATAATAATAGATTGCATTTATGGCTTAGTCATGAAGGAAGGAACTGGACTACCTTCAGCGGTTTATGCAGCAACCGTATCTCTGAGATCTCCCCCAGGGGCAGTTTCGGGAAAATTTACTACAACGACCATGTTTATATCAGATCAGAGTGCCGCACTCATTATGGTCAGCTCTGTTACCAATTTAAGTGTTTACGTGGGCTTAATTACACACTAAGATTGGTTTTTATTAGAAACTCGCTTCCGGTGCGAATCTTCAATGTATGTTTATAACGCGGACGCATTATCTGCTTCTTTGGATACGCTATTGAGCAGTCGGCGGCGCTGCAGTCGCCTCGAACGCAATCGTAATGTTCGTAATTTGTACATAAATTTGTTACTGTATACGGATGCACACGTCTCCTTGTCCCAGTTTAGATAACAAGATAAATATGAGGAGAGCCATGATTAGCGGACGCGTTTGCCACTCGCCTTCCAGCCAAGCACGATCGTTAGAAAAAAATATTCAGGCTGTTTATTTGTAATCGATCTATTATCAATATCTCCTACACTACATAACATAAATGAAACAAAGAAACTATGTCATTTTTGTATGTAGGAGGAATAATAGACTGATGAATCAGTATTAGGTTAAGACCCACGCTGCTACTGCTACTTAGCACCCATTTGCATAACGTTGAATGGTAGAATTTTTGGTAGTACTTCAAAATACTATTTTTTGTCTTGAGGATTTTTAAAGTTAAAGATTTGTATGTAAGAAATAAAAAAATTAATTTTATTTGGAAACCCATACAGTCTTTTCAAAACAAAATAGACTTTAAAGAGTAAGATTATACATGTGATACACGTATTGCCTGTATCATTTTTTTGTCATTTCAAAAGTAATAGAGGTTCTACTAAAGTTTCTGATGTCACATTGGTATTATTTCATTATATCTTCCTCGGTGATAAAAACTTAATGTAAGATAAATAATGAAAAGAAATTTGTCTTAAAAAAAAGGCGACCTTTACTTGTTACCATCGAAGGCCAAATCAAAATAAAATGTTACTTTTATTATAATAACATTCCGGAAAATTATCCTTAGTTAATTGTTTGTTGAAAATCGTCAATGATTTCAAGCTGAGCTATGTAAATAACGATTAAACTAGAAAAAAATTAGAAGAATGTTAAATCAGGGGACCATGGTGGCCACCAGGTAATCCATTGTTTAATTGTTGTCGAATAGGTACAACATCACTAGAAGCGACACTATCTTGTCGGAAGTAAAAATATTTCTTTTATGGAAACAAATTTGCTTATTTAGTTTACTAATTTTCTGTAAGCTCTGTTACAAAATGATATTTCCTAACTTGTTCAAATATATGTACCTAGTCAAATTTTGCTTTTTGAATATAGTATCTACCGATAATAAATACTTTTTAATATCCCTACCCACAATTATCGCTTCAACATTTTGATTTACTACTAAATTCGTTAGAGAAAGAAACAACTTAAATTTCACTTCTATTTATGATTACTACCATTTTTGGCAAAAATCAATTGCCTTTCTCTCCTTCTCTTTCTTTCTTTCTCCCTTTCTGGGTGTTCGTGACTCCCTTTTTTTTTCCCCATTTTCTCTGTATCTATATATCTATTTCTCCCTCCCTGTTCTTGTAGCTCCCTCTCTCTTTGCCTGTCGTTCCCGCCTTAACTGCCTAACTCCCCCTTGCTCTCTCCTCCTTTCGTATCTATTACTCTCCCCCTCTTTCTCTCGCTCCCTCTCCCAAGTAAAGGTAATATTCACGTAGAGTTTGTGATCTCCATTGATTTTTTTTTTTGGTTAATCTGATGCCTAGCCTTTGATTTTCCATGTTGCTTGTTCGTTGTCCTAACAATTGTATGAAAGTATTTGAGGTAGTAATCAAATTTGTGAGTTTTTCACCTAGAAAACAATAAAATTTGAGATTTGTGTATTATGGTCGACAACTGTCAACTAACACTTAATTTTGAAGGAAAATGATCCTTGCATTTGTATGTTTTTTGTGAGTAGTATGTGGATATAGGTGTGAAGAACATTTTAATATGCTTGCTTTTGATAATCATTGACTGTAATATTATTAATTTAAAGTAATTTATGTTCAAAATAAATGTGTGTATGTGCGATGTGTGAAAACATTCCTTTTTAAATAATTAATCTTCTTCTTCTTCTTTAAATATTTAAGGTTTTGTTGATTAGTGTTAATTTCGTGCTGCTTTCCCTTTGGTTGAAGAAGTCACATGTTTTTTTGTAAAATGTACTCGTTTTTGTTTAAATTGTGATGTTGCAATGGTTACTTGTTGAAAAAAGTGAAGATTGATGGGGAAGCAACGAAAGAGTTGCCATGTAGAATTCAACGTGTACAGACGCCGCTCTGGCGAGTCATTAAAATTGTAATTTCGTGTATTTATTGTATAATAATAAAACTATGCTATTAAGTGTTGCGGTTCAAATCACCATTATTTGTTAGTTATCTTTGTGAAAATTGGATAAAATTCGATAAATTAGCCGAAAATCAAGAATTTGGAGCGAAATGTCAATTTGGAGTCGGTGGATGCCAATTGTTTTTCGACATATTTTGTTTGTATTTGCGTCTGACGTTTAAAACGTCAAAAAACTTCAAGTCTTTTAATTTTACTGCGTTCTAAAAGTGGCTTTAATAAATTTGACATGTACGAAAAGTAAAAGAAGTTATGTTCAGGAAGTTTGACGCTTTATTAACAGAAGATCATTATAATACAACCTCCGCAACAACCTTACAACAACAACAATAAAAAGTGTGGATAGCATGTTCAGATTTCCTACTTGTCAGCAAGAATATAATTACGACTTTCAATTATCAAAAGGATTCTGCAGAGATCGGGTCACTGCCAAAACATGCAGCAAGGGCACGAACCGATTTAGGAGAAAGCAGTACCATCTTCAGCGAACACAAGTGCTTCTATGTGAAAAGGTGGGTCCGTTTAAAAGTGCTTTATTAAATTTGATCTTACCATGTATCTTACGTAACTTTCATTTATTGTTAAAGTTGTTTAACATTTTATAATAAAATGCTTAGATATTGATAACATTTAATTCATTTCTTTGTTGTGTCCATTTGTATAAGTTCATATTTCACAAGAAATGGTATTTGTCATTCCCGCAACAGTCATGTTTGGTCAGATGAAAACCCTCATGTTATTATTGAATCGAAGCATCAACAACGATTTCTAATTAATGTTTGGCTTGGTGTTTTTGGAGACCATATGATAGGACATTTCTTTCTTCTCAACCGTTTGACTGGCCAATTGTATCTTGACTTTTTGCGTAATGTCTTGCCACTATTGTTAGACGATATAACCCTCATAGATAGAATGAATATGTGGTTGATGCACGATGGGGCTCCTGCACATTTTTCAATCATGGTCAGAAATTTCCTAAACGAAAATTACAACGGCAGGCGGATAGGGAGAGGGGGTCCATTTGTGTGGCCACCTAGATCTCCTGACCTCAATTCGCTCGACTTTTGTATTTGGGGGTATTTAAAGTCCTTAGTTTATTCAAGTCCTGTGAATAATTTAAACGAATTGCGAGAACGAATAGAACATGCCTGTCAGACTGTTCGTATGAATCCGGGAATCTTTGAAAGAATGCGGCGTTCATTTATACGGAGATGCGAAGGATATGTGAAAATGGAAGGAGGACATGTAGAATTACACGGCTGTGTGTTTTAATGGCTGGGGAACTTACTATAATAACAAGCAAAATAATTTTTTTTAACTTCATATCTTGAAAACGGTTGATTTTCGAACTCTTGTTTATTACGACTTTTTTGTCTATCTCTATTCTAGGCCTCTGGTTCATTTAGCCCTCTCTCTTCCATAGTTTTCCTTATGCCCTGGTTCCATGATCTTCTGGACCTTCCCATTTTCTTTCTACCCGGGGCCATCCATGTAAACATTCGTTGGGGCCATCTGTCACTATCCATACATAGGAGATGTCCAAACCATTTCAAGCCCTTCCTCTCAATTCTATCCATTACTGTATCTTGAGCTTCCATAGTCGTTGTTATTTCCTCGTTCCGCATTCTGTCCATCCTAGACATTCCAGTACTTCTTCTAAAGTAGTCCATTTTGACGTTGTGTATTCTTCTTTTGCATTCCGCAGTCACTGCCCATACCTCATTTCCATACGTTAACACCGATTCGACTAGGGCCTGTGTTTTTCCACGTTCCTTGTTACGTGATTATCCCACCAAATGGAGTTTAAACAGCCTAGTACTTTTCCACTATGTTCAATACCGTATTTAATTTCGTTCGTACTTATTCCCTTTTTAGTTATTATCACACCTAAGTACTTGTATTGCTGAACATGGTTTAGTTGGTATTCGTCTGTTATGAAGAATTCAAATCGAACTTCTGAATTCACCACCAAATACTCTGTTTTATCGACGATAATATTTAGGTCCCATTCCCAGTAAATATCATATAGTCTACGAATCTTTAGTTATCTCTTATATCAAATTCGTCTTCACTTACTCGCCCGAATCTAATTAAGAAGGATGGAGTGTATCCAATTTTAAAACTTTATATCCAGCAACAAGTGAAAATCCAGGTAACGTAGAAACTTAGCAATCTGAATTCATAGAATTTTTACTGAATGTCCTAAAACTCAAAATAAAGCCTTAGCTTGGACTTTTAGTTCATAAAAAATAAATTTTCACTAATTACAGCAACTAAAAAAAGTTCGACTCTCTATACGTCTTGTTAAAAATAGCAGTTATTCTCTTGCCACACTGGGATAAATACAATGGATTACGAAAGTAGAGTTCATAGAATTACCGTAATAGCTACAACGGTGTGGTCTGCAACTGGAGAAAACACAAACAACGTCTTAACTTCTTTTTATACTTTAATGGTGGCGAAGGTGCTCTAAAATTAATTTAGTAATGAGTTCCTTGTCGTTACTCAAAAGAAAATGCTTAAAAGAAAAAAGACTACAATTGCATCGCTAGTGATGTTTTTACGAAATCTCAAATCCCTTCAGAAAAATGCAAGAGACACATTTTTTCATTTACCACCTTATGTAGGAGTGATAAATACTATACTTTTTCTAATTAAAAATTACACAAAATATTAGAGTATAATAGAGTTCATCGCTATTATAGACAATAAAACGCAGAGACAGATAAAAAAGATGTAATTCTACTTAATTAAAAGTGAAATATTGTAAATTTCAACTGCCTTTGCACTATTTTTAAGCTCTACATTCCTTGATGCAGATATTCCTCCTGTAATGATTTACAAAAATTGTAATAAATGCTTCCTATAAAGATTCCGATGTAAACAAAGGCTGTATATTAGTTTGCCTCAAGGTATTATAAATACTGGACGTGAACAGCAATAATGAATTAGTGTCCGCGGAAAAAGTTAAATGTTTCCGCTTCTTGAAATGCCTCAGAATTGTTCTTTGTGTTTACTTTGTGGTATTCAACTGAAACGTTGAGATTTAAAAAAACTTTCAGCAATTCTAAATATTTTGTTAATATTCGAATATTTGTATCAAATAAATAAAATTTACCGAGAAATACACTTACTAGCATTAAAAAGATTTTCAATTTTGTATTATAAATTGCAAATTCAATGTAAATGAAAGATGTGATGAGGATGAAGGACAATAGCTTAAAACAAACAAGAACAACAATGGCAGCTGATGGATTAAACGGAGCTGACATGGTAGCCACCAAGAACTCTTTCTTCGAGAAATTACAAGAAGAACTGGATAATCAAGAATACCAGATAAAAATAATGGGTACACTCAACGGGATAATAAAAAAAAGGGGGTTGAGGGGACAAATGGAGGCCTGGGGAAACAAGGAGAAAGTATAAAGAAACGGTAATAGAACCAGAATAATAAATACGTGTATCGAGAACGACCTTGCAATGACAAGCACAAAATTCCAACATAAAAATATACACGAATATACTAGAGAAAAAAAGAGTAAAAATATGAAATCATCAATACATGACTTCCTAGCAAACATTCCTGTAGTCTAGTAAAGACGTGACTTTTCATTCCACAGCCTGCTGAGGATCAGCTTTTTTTGGATCTCTTGATATGAACAAGAGTAAAGAATGCTAGAGTAAGAAGAAAGGCAGAGATAAATAGCAACCACCACGCATTCGTGCTTAAACGAAGAATAAAGTTCAGAATACAAAATCCAGAAGGCTAAAACAAGAAGAAATGAGGGTTACTAAAGCAAAGGAGAAAGATTAGATACAGCAAATAGCAAAGTTCGAGAATATTATAGGTACATACTTAAAGCAAAAGAATGTAGTCGTACGATTACGATGGGATTGATAAAATGGACGCCTGTACTGTACGATATTGTACAAAATCGACAGAAAATACAAAAAATATAAACAAAGAAGGGACGCTGCGACGACAAGTGTAGAAGATACATAACAGGAAACATGGGAAAAAACACCTTTAAGAACTGCTGACAGACACAGACCTTACACACAAAGGAAGTTAAGACAACACAGAAATATCGGTAGGCATACCAGAACGGGATATTACAATGGACGCAATATAGTGATCAAGAACGAGGAATGACGATGTAAACTAAATGACCGATATAGGGATGGAAAACCGTCGGGCAAGAAAAGGACCACGACGGCCATCATAAAGATGGGTCCTAAGGTGAATCACCAGCCAACATCCTCTAAAGTCTAAATAGAATGCTTGACCTATAGCTAAAGAAGAAGAAGATGTAACAATGAGATAATTAAATGAAGCTCTAAAGAAATTTAAAATAGGGAAAGCAGTACGAACCGAAGACATTGTCCCAGAGATGATGAATAGAAACCAACGCAAAGATAGTCTTCCTATACATGTTTAACCAATTCATGAAAAAAAATATTAATGCCATGAGATCGGAACAGCAATCATAACACCGATCTTGAAAAAGACCAGAAACATGACTGCAAAAATGATCGAGGGACGACATTGTTGAGAGTACCAAACAAAATATATTCAAAAGGAAGTCAAGCTGAGAACAAATATGAAAAAGTAATTGGACGAAAAGCGCTTAGCCAAATAATGGATAACGCGAGTAACCATCTAGAACTCGAAAATTTACATCTTCTTTTCAGACTCCTTTCTACAAAATGGAAAGTCATACAATCTGGGATATCCTGAAAGAGAGAAACCTGAAGATGGATTTAATTGAATCAATATTTTATGTTTACTAAACATGCAAAAACTGTGTAAGGGCAAGACGTAACACTTAATCAATATTTAAACCAAAGGTATCAGAAAGACTAGATTGCAATTGAGTTGTTATTCATAATGCAAATTGGTAGAGTAGTCGATATTCGCCAGAACAGTACCAAACTTTAAGAGAATGAATGGAATAAGACTCGCTGAAATATTATGTGCCCATAATATGATAATAATATGCTGATAAAACCAAAACCAAAAATAGTGATACCAAACAAGAAAGATGGTGAACAGAGAAAAGTACCAAAAGAAGTTGTTCTGGAACAATACTTGAGAGCATCAATAAGCGCATAAATGTAGAATAGAGGAAGAAATAAACAATATGATTAAAAGCATTGTCAAATAATTCCATGCCTTGAAGAAGAGTTACTTAAAGAAGAAGACCAGAAAATGGCAGTGTACAATACAGTTATAGTACTCACACAAGGGTACACCAGCGAATCGTGGATAATAACAAATAATAAAGTCACTAGATATAACAGCATTGAAATGAGGTTTCTACGTAAAATAAAAGGGAAATCAACTCGACAGATACAGATACAGAAATAGCTGAATCTAAAATCCAAACAAAATTAAGATGGTTATATACGCACTAGAGGGGCGAGCAAAGATAGGGCACATAAGTGGCGTGAAAAATTCTGCATCACCCAAGGAAATAATTATTTCTTGAAGTTTAGCTGCATTTTTGGTATAATTTACAAAAATTACTTTTAAATATTTGATTTTATTGACTATGTCGACAACTTATCACTTAATTAGGTACTTAGAACTCCATAGAATACAATTAAGGTAAGTTGTTTCTAAAATCGATAATCAGTTATTTTACATGAAACTTAAAAGCATAATTAGGAGAAATACTTATTATGTTATGAGTACATATATACAGGGAATTTTTCTTTTTAGTATACATTGCCTATATATAGTTTTAAAAAGAACGCGTCAATTAAGCCTAGTATGTAGGCAACCAACTATACAGACAACTCAAGCATGCTGTGGTCAAAACAATCAAATTAATTCAAGGTTAAAAGATAAAATTGATCTTTATTTAGTATCTTTTTGCTATTTTTATACAACCATGTACAGTAAAGACGAAAAAGTGGAAATTCTAATGTGGTATCAGAATGGTAACAGCTTAAGAACTGTGAGAGACTTATTTTCACTAAAATATCCAGAAAGACCTATTCCTTGTATTCGAACCATAAACTATTGTTAAAAAATTTAAATCAGCGGAATGCGTTAAATTCCCATAAAATAAGAACTAAAAGTAATCACGTTTTAGCCGAAGAAATGAAATTATATGTTTTATGCTACGTTGAAGAACTTATAATTAATAGTGGCAAAATGCCATCCGAAAAGAAACCCTTCAAATTATCGGATGAAAAACGATATGAAATAATTTTTCATCATAAAAAAGGTCCTACCCGTCGTCGTGAAATAGCTATGAAAGTGCAGTGCAATCAATCCACAGTTATTGGAGTGATCAAAAAATACTCCCGAGACGGGAAAAATTGAAGATAAATCCCGCAGTGAGTGTCCAAAAAAAACATCAGTGAGAGACGACAGTGTATTGCGGAGGATGTGCCTGGCAGACGGAAGTCTTCTACTGTAAGATGAAGTCTTATATCTGGACTTAGGGGTTGTAAAGCCTGGAAGAAACCCCTCCTATCGAAAAAAAAACAAAGGCTCCTCAATTTGGGACGGGCAAAGGATCATCGCGATTGGGCTCTAGAACAATGGCAGGAAGTATTATGTAGTGATGAATCTACCTTTAACATTAACAATTATGCTGGAAGCACATATGTTAGAAGATTTCCTGGAGAAGAATTTTCGCGACAGTGTATTCTGCCGACAACCTGCCAACCTCTGTCATGATATGGGGCTGCATGTCTGCTGAAGGTGTTGGTAGCTGAATGTTGTATCATGATAAATGCAACCAAATACATTGATGTCCTACAGAGAAGATGCTGCCTACTGGAAAAGAGTTATTTCCTGACAAAACCTTTGTCTTTCAAGATAGAGATAATGCTCCTTGCCACAGAGCAAAGGTTGTTAAACCTTGGATGTCGACCAATAATAAAGTTAAAAGAATAAACTGGCTAGCACAATCCCCGGACCGAAATCATACAGAAAATTATGGCACAGGATTTCTAACATTATTTCAAGAAAACAGTCCACAGAAAAAGTGGAATTAATCGAATCACTAATTGATACCTGGTAACGCTACATTACGATGGAAGAATTATAAATACTGGTGAATTCTATACCAAAAAGGGGTGAATTAGTTATTAAAGACAAAGGATAACCTATTAAATACTAAAATAGTTTTAAATTAATTAGTGTGTACCTACTTTAATAAACGTTTAGGTGTAGACTACATTATTATATCTAATTCGCAATTTTTCTGTTTTCGAATAAATTTTATATATCGAATTGTTCCCTTTTTTTTGGATCAACATTTGGGCTATTATTATTACTAGTATTGTGTTTAAGTACCCGTATTATACAAGGGCAATTTGAAATGTTCGCGGCCTGACATACAGATGGCGATGCGAAGTCTAAAATGTTTGGTTCGTTGCAATGCTGGACTGCCAAATGTCAAATCGATATGCCAAGTAGATTGTCGTCAACAGCGGGTTTAATAAACTAATCTGTGGGTATTTTTAAAAATGTACAAAATTGAATATCGTGCCGTGATAAAGTTTCTTTTTAAAAAAGGTTTAACGCCTACGGAAATTTTTAACGAGATTAAAAGTGTGTTAGGTGATACTGCACCTTCATTTACAACAG
>JABXWE010078675.1:0-11406 GCA_014611495.1 Limonius californicus
CATAAATATATGCTATGAATTATAAATTATAAGTAATTATTAAATTGAATAAATTTGCTTTACCTCGGCTAGCAAAAAATTAAATTCTATTATTTTTAATAATGAAAATAAATAATTCTTCACGTTGGTTACGCCAATAATACTAATTAAAAAGAATGGATTTATCCAATAAATAAATTAATTTTCAAATTATTCCATCATGTAACATTATAATAATTATCTCAGGGTTAAAATTCGTGACCTCGCCAAAGACAGTCATTTAATTACAATAATAAATACAACAGAGACATATATAATTTAAATAAAGACCTATCTGAAATCCATTGATTTTGTAGCACAGTGTATATCCGAATCTCCTAGAATTGCAACATCTGCGTAATTCCCGCCTTATCTCGAACTGTTGAGTCAGTTAGACAAGCGTTTGGCTGCATAAGTGATCGTTGACAATTATTTAACTTACAACTTTAGTTAAGTGTTGTAAATCTCCCATATTATACTTTAATATTTTAGTTGAGTTGAGTGAGTGAGAGTTGAGAACTTTTACTTAACCAATTAAAAAGCAGAAAATACTACATTCTAAATAGAAATAAATGTATTATACTAAAATGATGATACTTACTGCAATTGAAAATAGTATACGAGAATAGAAATTTGTGTAACAACTAATTATTGTAGATACGAATAATTAAAAATAAATTAATTTGTAATTGAATTTTTGGAAGGAACGTAATATCCTATGCAGATACTAAATTGTTGACAACAGATTGGTTTACAGGAAGAAAATGTATGAAAGATTAGTCTAAATTAGACAAACCAACGAAAGTGACCACAGATGAAATCATCAGTCGTGTTGAGCAAATCATTCTTGCTAAACGTTAAAGTTGCAGAAGTACATGTAGAAATTGTGTTAAATGCGTCAAGTAGGTGTCATCTTCGTCTTCTTAACGACGCAGAAAGTTTTGCAAGACTCAAGACTAGTGGTCCATTGTGCACGCCATCAACAGGGTTACGGGATAGCAAGAGAAAGCTAGTGTTTTACGAAACAACCAGCACCTTCTTAATTTGAATATCCTTCATCGCTTAGGTTTCCATTAAGATGGAGCCACAATGCTTATATCTCAGTATCAGCAGTCTGGTACATAGACATAGAATATGAGTGAAGGTTTCTGCCTCATTTCCCCATTTCGTACATACGGTATCATTGCCGACCTCTATAGTGCTTTTTTTGCAGATGACTGTGTTCTGTCAGCTGGCTGTTTACCAGACGGATACTCCTTTTGATTATCTGTAGATTGGTCGCTTCTGGCGAAGGCCTTTTCCTTGTTATAATTCTCCCAGTAATACCTAGCAAGTGAAGAACTAAGACTGCGCTTAGCTCTTGATTTCCTGCTTTATAACTGCGTGAGGGAAAGCTAAAGCCGGCTTCGGTCCAATCAAAGCCACGTTCGACCCATCTTTTGTCAGAGAATGACGAGATACATAGCAGTTTGACCCAGTTGCACAACCTGAGTTATATCAATATTTGGGAGCCGTTTAGTGCCAGCATGGAGTTGATCATAAGAAATCTAAGACTTTTCAATGCCACCTACCTGCTTGTGTATATGTAAATTTGATGATTCATAAATCCTCTTCTGAGGTTCTTTTGGGTATAGGCCCAAATCGCAATGATTTCTGCTAGGTAGACTATAGCAATGACTACAGGGGTACAGATATTTTGGTCCTGGCTTGTTCTATACATCCCTGGTCCTTGTCCCTTCTTCCTCTTTTCCCGCCGAGTCCGTCTACCCTTGTTCCAGAGGCACTGCAACCTAATTGGCTTATTGTGCTTGCCCTAATTAGTTATCACAGCCAGTTAGTGACCTTAATTCTAGGCACCAACACATACAGGTGTCTCACTGTGTAAGTGTGAGAATATGTCTTTCTCTTACCAACTGTACAAAATGTGCATTGCCGTTTCCGGTTCTTTATTGCAGAATCTGCATGTAAGGTTTCCGTTATACTTCTTGATCCTGATCTTGTACCTTTACAGTAATGTGTTTTGCGAGGAAACCCGTGACGGTCTTGAGCTGTATCCTGCTTAGTGCAAGCAGTTATGTGGCTTTCCTCATGCATGTTCCATTAATAAACGCCTTGCTATGATTTAATCCTGGCCTGCTGGTCCCGTCAGTTTTATGTTGCTCGCAGATTCACCTGTTTACATTACTCCCAGAGCAGGTTCCGGACTTGCGAGTTCTTCGACTTCATCATTGCCGTCGACTCCGCAATGACCTGGAACGCAGAGCAATCGCATTATGTTCTACCCCGCTCGGTCATTGAGTACTTGAAAATATTCCCAGACCAGTTTTTATGAGCTTGCGAGAGCTTTTAGAGTGGCTGGGCTGCCGTATAGAATATAAATGCGCATATTATTATCTCTGTTTGCAATACTGGGGCATATTTGCCATGTTAGTAGCTAAACCTCGCAATTGGCTTTGCCCCATGTATGGCTACAACATCCGTCTCGGTTTACGAACCATGCGAGTACCACATAAGGCTGCCAGGCGGAAGGTTCTGCCTGGGTTCTTGCCACTTTGCCCGATTCTGAATTATTTTATTTAAAAGTGTGACTACGAGGTCTTCGTGTCAAATTTGAGATCCCCTGTGTTACCAGTCAGACTCGTATGCTCTGTTCCTTCGCGTATCTCATACGTCGAATTCTGCCGAGTGTGTAGTCTTAATCTGATCTCTCCCGTAATTACAATGTGAAGAGCGGGAATGTCCAGAAGAGTTTCCGTTGAAGCGGTGGACTTTGTTTTAATGACGCACGTGATGCTTAGGCAAGGAAGCCTTTATGTCTTGCCTAATTTTAATTTGGTGGTTTCCTGCTTGACTTTAGTCTTTGGTCTATAAGGCGACTGTGGTCTTAGGGTTTCTATCAGTCATCGTTACTAGATATGGTAGCTGTATAATCTTTCTTCTTATGGTTCTTCTCCCATCGGAGGTTGGATATCATCATTGGAAGAAAAATATCGACATAATGGAATTGATTCCAGCTACTAGAAGTGCTTAGAATCTCATCATCTATAACATGGGTCTTGCATAGCCGATTTCATCCATTATAAGTCTTACACAGTCTTCCGAGCTTCCATCTCTACTGTGATGTGAAAAACCGGTACTCCTAAGAGCGCCGCGTGCCTAGAACCTGTTATACCTAAACAGGCTATTAGGAATCAGATTTAAGCTCCTGATTCTGATTTTATTGATATCCGGCCCCCAAACCAAGAACGTGTATATATTTTTATTGGCATGATCACAATTAGGCTAAGTCTCCGCGATATTTGATATGTCGGTTTACACATCCAAATGGAGACAGTGGACTTTTGCTCAATTCTTTTGACATGTGTCTATCATTTTAGTTTTGATTCTAGGGATACTTCAAGATAGTTGATCGACTGGGAGATCGTAGGGCGAGTGTGAGCATGTTAAGGCCCTCCATTCTTCGCTGGTTGGTCAAACAGGACAAGTTCTGTTGTGCTTGGGTTTTGGTTTCAAGCCTGACAGACCTTTCAACCAACAGTATTGTCAAATTTTCCTACTATTTAAATTGCAATTGTGTTAACGTATAAAGCGTCTGCTTGTTGTCCATTAATGACAAGGCACCACAATAGATGTAAAGGAACACCTTCTTGCGAGCAGCAAGAAATTCATTCATTCTCGTGACATCAAAACCTTTCTGTTTTCAATAAGCAAAAGTGACTAGAATGTTCGATATAAAATGCTGCCTTACTGGTATGGACAATATTTTGCATCGCTACGCCTCGTAAGAGACAAAGAGTTCGAAGAAGAAGTCAGAAACCACAATCACAGGTGAATGTTACGCCAACTTGGTATGGAAATTGCTCTAAAAATTCAAAGTTATTTTAACAAAAAGTTAATGAAGATTGTAATGAAAAAATAGTCTGCTGTTGTTTGATTGAGCGAGATACTTGGCCCTTTATACACCCTAACTAATAATTTTGCCTATCTGAGGTAGTTCCAATCTCAGTAGTGATTTCTTACATATCACACATCGCAGTGGCACGGGATCTACGGCTCTACCACTTATCCGACAGAAGGATCACCTTCAGATTTTTCAAAAATATAATGTTGATGTAGATCTATGTAAATGGAACGCCGCTGAAGACTTACTGATTGAGGGATTATAAACATTCTGCGAAAAATTGCAAATGCTTGTCAAAATTTCACTATATTTAGGTTATGCGTCTGCATCGGTGATAAACATCAACTGGGAAACTTTACGAACTAACAGCTATTACGCCAAATTATTATTAAAATAGAATAACGTATAAAAGGATCGTCTGCACAATACGGTATATGCAATTTATACACATTAAGTTGTTGATAGCTCAATATGCTCCCGCAGAATGAAGCTGGCTCTTTCATAAAAAGGCTTTCTCTATTGTATTTCATCTTTATAGAATTATATCGAGTATGCCCGGGCGCTACATTATAGCAACCCAAATAGCAGAGAGACCAATTTATTAAATTCAGTGAATGACTTTTGGTATATGGGAAATGTTTCGAAACTGCCTTGGAATACATATTATTTGCTTAAATTTCGTTCAGGATATCCTCTTTGATGCTTTAATGAAATTTTTTGAAGACATCGTTGGCCTCTTTCTTTGTTGATATTTTATTTGTACTTCTTATACGAGCAAACGCATATAATACGGTATGGCTTATTGCCACTAATATAAAGCGATTGTTAATGCCTGCACGTATATGACGTATACGCCCGCTTCCTACACTGTTCTATGGCCTGCATCCATAAATTGCTATATTATTAAATGATTGACAACTAATCGATAATCGTATTTATAATATCATAAACGCTAGTTTGCAGTTTTAAATTAACTCTTGAAATTAGTAAATAAAAAGGGGATTGTAGCGACATTAAATTAATAAAAACTAGCTAGCGAAGTGTGAAGGACATTAAACGATATACAATTTTGAAGATAAAACAAAAGAAAAATAAAAGATTTGTGTTTGTGATATAATTTACTTTCAGCAACAGTAGGTCATTAGTAGACCCCGAATTTTTAAGCGCGTATAGTTGTGGAAATGAGCATAAAGAACTTGGCAATATAACTCTATAATTTCCATAAATAAGTTTATGTAAGTAGGAATAAGAACTAATAACTTTTTATAAGCACATATAAATAGAACTTTCGATTTGCTATTTTATTCTAAAAAGTTTAATTGTGAGATTCTGTTTATATAAAAATTAGTAATTATTAGATGATAATTATTAGTTAATTATTAAATAATAAGGTACAACTATTCTGTAACATTTGCAAACTTTTATTTCGAATAAAATACTGGTATTATAGCTACAATCTGCGCTTACACTATGTTCATTGACAGCTTTTTTGACCCACTGCTGGGCATTGGCCTTTTTTCTGCCACGTGTTTCTCCTCAGCGCTACAGTAGAAACATAGAAGACCTACAATTTAACATCGAATCCGAACGATAGAAATTTCAGAGAAGGTTTGTAGCATTAGGATCCCACGGTTGCAAGCTGGATTGGGAAATTGTAAGTGGTGTATAATTTGTATGCTTACCTATTAAAATTTTGTTCACAACAATGAAGGACATAATCCAAGATGTTTTCCAAAATGCTGTCTAATTTATTCTGAATTATATGGGCGGCTTTTCCCGGAATGCTTCTAAATTGCATTTTTACAGTATCTATAAATTCTAAATACTCATGTAAAGAAAGATGGGATTTTTCTAATTTTTTAATTGCTTACGCAGCACAAATGAAATTACTAAAAATAAACAAAATATTATTTAAAACTAATTTCGTTGCCCTTATTGCTATTGAATCTTTATTTTCAAAATCGTGAGTAATTTCCGTTACCTAATGTTTTACATAAATCGCTACGGCTCTAAGCCAAGTTGTAATTAGTTCAGGGACCAACGAGGTATTTGGTAATTTGGATTTATAATAGGAAATTCTAAGAGGAGCTCTTATAAATATTTTTACACAAGAAAATAGTTAGTAGCTAATTAGTAGTAGTTAAAAATATATATACGGAGAACACTATGAAAATCAAGCATCACAACAACATAACGGATAGTATACCATCACAGAAAGGCATTTAATCTGATAATGGACGAAATTATAAAGTTCGTAAAAACAAGTCGAGGATATCATATAGGGACACGAAGAATAAACATAGTATGCTATGCGGACGACGCCGTACTAGTTGCAGATAGGTACTGAAGACCATCTACAAAGAACCTCGTTAATACCTGTAAGACATTTAACCTAACCATCGCTATCAACAAAACAAAATCAATGGTGATAGCGCAAGATCCAGTAAGATATAAACTGGTGGTAAATGATAAAATTATACAAGTGATGGAAATACAGTATCTCGGAACAATAATAACAAGCTCCGGAGATTTAAACAAGGAAATAGAAGGACAAATAACAAAAGCAAAACGAATAGCTGGATGCCTCAACCACACCATCAGGAGCAATCAACACCTAAGAAGAGAAACGAAAACAAAAGTACTATACGGCCAATAACAACGTACGCTGCAGAAACAAAACCTCAAACATCAAAGAACAGACAACGGATGGAAACTACAGAAATGAACGTACTCAGTAAGAATCGCTGGAAAAACAAGACTGGACCTAGTATGAAACACAAGTATTAGAGAAATGTACCACATTGAAGAAATAAATGACTGGGTACACCGGAGAAGAGGGGAATGGAACGCACATATTAATAGAATGGAGAAGAGTTAGAGTTGTACGGTTTGCAAGACAACCAACCCAGGGGCAGAAGAAACACAGGGCGGCCCAGAAAGAGATAGAGCGACACAATCCGATAAATAGTATGGCAAAAGAACAGGGTGATAGCCTACAATGGAAGAAAGAAGAAAAAGAGGAAGAAAATAGTTTTTTCCGCAACACGGTGAAGAGTATGGGCTAAATAAGTAAAATTAATTAAATTTTGCTAGAAGGCTTGATGCAATTTTGCTGCTACTTGCATGTAATGTGCAGAGTCAGAATACATTCAAACATTCTTGTAATTAAATTCTTCAGAATATAGTAACCTATTAAAATTTGTTGATCAGTCGATAACAATGTGGTCTGCGAAGTATTGCAGAATATAAAACAAACAAAGGCATAGAAAAATATGGGGACTAACAATCAATGCAAATAAATCGAAATATTTATATATATACGATATAAAAATAATTTATTTCCCCATGGCACAGCAAGAAAAGACACAAATATAAGACAAATGCAGACATTTATGAGTGATAATAAAAGAAAAAGGATTATACGATATAGAACTACGAGACAGTATAATACACGAAAAAGAAACTTAATAGGAGACATATATTAATAACTTACGGGAAAAAGAACATACATTGAGTACGGTAGGAGAATGGTTCCGTAAGTTTCAGA
The DNA here is from genome assembly GCA_014611495.1 of Limonius californicus. Taxonomy (NCBI): domain Eukaryota; kingdom Metazoa; phylum Arthropoda; class Insecta; order Coleoptera; family Elateridae; genus Limonius; species Limonius californicus. The sequence goes on from JABXWE010078675.1 coordinate 7,467, forward strand.
GATATGGCGCCTCTCAGAACAACAAAAACGCCAATTGCTAATGATATAAGTTACATTTAGAAGAGAAAGAATCGAAAACATGCGAATAACAGAAATCGTGAAAGCAGAACATGATCGCACAGAATACATATGAAAACGACAATAACTATGACGTGACTATGTACAACCAATGAACATTACAAGAGTCTTGCAGAAGTAAACCAACGCAGGTGAAAGATACTAATTCATGAATGGGAAATAAAACAGGCAGTATGGAGAGGCAGTGGGGTCCGAAAAATCATATTGGGAAATACGAGACTGGTATAGACAGGTCATCAAACGGAAGAGGAATGAAATTGAGTATCCTGTTGATTTGTATTAAGCTGCATTTACTTTCATCAACCAGTCTCAAGAACTGTTGGAAAGGATAGAAAGTTGAGACGTCGGGTTAACAACCCGACCGCTATAAAACTGTTCACTGATCAAAAACGGAAGAGAATTAAAGGACATATAAGACGAAAGGGGTTAAAACTTGCAGTACATGGATTATGCAGGTTTCAGAAGTAAACAAATTTAATTTAATTGGGATGATTTTCCCATTCTGATCGAGTAGTTTTAGTAGCTTCCTCTAGCTGTCCGTGGAACCGTTAGAACCGCAATTATCATCATCTCCAACGCTTCCACAATCCATCTTTGGACATATGCCTCCCCATGTCGCTTAACTTTTTTGCTATCGCAGGTGAAATTTATCCACAGCATTCCCTCTTGCTACTGGATGTCATCGTTCCACCTTGATCTGGGTCTACCTCGTGCTCGCTTCCCCAGTCTAGGTCTCTGTTCGGTGTTTTTCTTGGTCCATCTGTTGTCCGAACAAGATGTTCTGCTCATTGCCACTTAGAAATCGCTGCTCTCGGCTATATCGATGACCCTGGTTCAGCACCTAATCCGTTTCATCTTTACTTTTCTTGTAGTCTTTAATCACTGATCTCTCCATTTTCCTTTGTGCTACTTTTAGTTTCCTGACCAAGGCTTCGTTTGTAATACATACCTACTACTCTTTCTAAATGTAATTTGTTGAAAGTGGTCGTCATTAAAGGACGAAAATTCGAATACTTATGCCATAAGAGGTATAAACTATCAATTGTATATGGCAAGATGGAGCGAAAATGCATTACGGAAAGCAAAAGAACCTAATGGCAGTACAACCTAAGAAAGTGATACCAGTGTAACTCGAATCAATTATTTAGAGTAGTTATAAACAAAATTAAGACAACAAAAATAATCGCCAACCTTCGAATGGAGACAGCACTTTAAAAAGTAGAAATTAAGATGTAGTTGTATTTTATTACATCAAATAGGGGTACCACAAGGGAGCGTCCTTGGCCAGTACTGTATCTCCTATATACTGTAGGTTTGCCTACCAGCGAAGAGGTCACAACAGTCAACTTTACAGACGCGCGGACATCGCGGCTACAGACAAAGAACCAGAGAGAGCGTCCCAGAAACTTCAAAGAAGTATTAACTCCATTCATAACTGGTGCAAAAGATAAATGTGAACAAACTTGTGCAAGTTACTTTTACCAAACATAGAGGGATATGCCCAACAATCACATTAAATGGAACCCCAATACAACAAACTGATAGTGTTAAGTACATAGGAATGCATCTAAAGAAAGGCCTAACGTGGATAACCCATATATGGAAAAACGAAAAGAATTAAACCTCAAATTTGGTAAACACCACTGGCTGCTAAGAAGAAACTTTCCTCTCTTACTTGACAACAAAGTACTTCTTTATAATGTAATACTAAAGCCAGTATGGATTCCAGTTATAGGGAATTACATCTGCCATCAAACATAGCTAATTTAAGAAGAGTTCAAGCTAAGATGTTCCGAACTATCAACAATGTACCGTGTCATATTACTAACGTGGATATCCAAAGTAACCTTAACATAAGTTCAGTGAAAGATGTAATAGTGAAAATTAGTGAAAAATATATCGATAAGTGCAATACCACCCAGATGCTCTAGCGCTCAATCTATTAGACAATAGTATAAAGCGATAAAATATTCTAGTTACTTAGTAGTCAATATGTGTAAACATTTCAATACTAAAAATCCTACATTGCGTCTAGTGTTACGGGCCAAACGAGCTTTTTCGTCGACCCGTAACCGGCTAGGTGGAAAAAGGCCTACAGCTTAGCTCAGAGGAGCAGGGGGAGTTCACGGAAATCGCTTACGGGAGGAAATCTTCCTGGTTGTGTACAGAATGGATCAACATTAGTGGGCGCCTCCTTCCAAATCACAGCTGACTGTAGGTCCTCGTGGAAGGCCGAGAGGCCAGCAGCTTACGGGATTCGAACTTACCTTTATTGTGCCTCCTCCTATATATATATAAAGCTTGCAAAATTCATGCACAAACAAGTACAAATTCAAAATAATAAAAGATACGGGATTTTAAAACACATACAATGAAATTATTGGCAATTCAAAAAGAATGACAGCAAAAAGTGTTTTTAATAACTCTATTTTACAGAAACCTAGTTGAGCGCTGAAGCAGAGGGAGTCGCCGTCACTGGCGCGCGTAATTTACCTTTTTCAAACACCTACGTGGCCAGCGACGCCGGAGCTTACAGGAAAAACACAGTATATATAAACATTTCTCTTACACTTTGTACTACAAACAAAGACAATCGGCGACTGAAGGTCGTTTCTTGTTTCCAACAAAAGGGTTCAATTACGTTGAAGTTTGCAAGTAGCGCGTAAGGTTTCGTTTCACAAAACACAAAACTTTAGTTCTTTACCTTGAATTTGGATGCAGGCAGGCACAATTCAGTTCAGAAGATGCGGGAAAATCTGTAGACACGCCCCTGAAGACTGGATGGAATGGAATGGATGTTAATCCGCCAAAGACGATCGGCAATTTTACAATATATTGCCTTTTCCAGGGATAAATCCAGTGTGTTTCTATAAATCCGACATTTGTCGATAGTTCTGTTTTCACCCCTCGGTAAAACAGCGAAACTGAAATCACACATGGTGGACACCCATCGAAAAATCCGAAAAGCCGCCCCTGCAGCACTCGACTTATTTACGGCCCCCCGAAGACCGAATTGGGTTAGACCGGAGCAATAGGAGATGTAAAATTGAATGCGGAACTTTCGCAACGGAAACCTGCATTTTAAATTAAATTTAAATGAAAAATAAGAAACTGACAATTAAAATAACGTTTTTAATTCCTATGAAACGGCAATTAGAGTACGACATTAATCCAAACAGAGTGGCAACATTTAAATGAACATAACACTAGCCTGTAACGTAAATTGGAATCACATAACGTTTTTAGCTTTTAGAGGAATATGGAAATGCACACTTGGCCCTAGATAAACGGAATACCTTGTATATGTAACGCAAAACTTTCCCCATAAGCGCTGTCTATGCTACAGTTTGAACTAATGATTTCATAATGACTATTTACAAGAAGCTAATATAGATGCCCACTTCGTGAGATGCAGGAAATGCATCATCATCTTCTGACATGGAGCTGACTCGAGAGTCGATCCTGGATACGCCAGGCCCACCCCATGCCAGTAGGTGGGTAGGAAGTTACGGGATAGGGTGGGATCGGGTGGGGCATTGCAGAACGTTAGCATGTCTGCAATGTATACCGCAAGACACCGTTGCTGCAACACCGGGTAGTTAGTAAACTACGCATCAATGGGTGTTGAGTACGTAGCCGAGACCGTTATGCCAGTATGCGTTTGAGCCTAATAAACAGACCCCTCCCCTCCTTGTGCCCCAATGACCAACCAACCACCTAGCACTCGTCGCACCGACCACCACTGCCCCACCACTCACGTGGAAAATCGACTCCGGATTGCACCTCCTTCGCATCCCCCACCCTCGCCTCCGCCGCCGATCGCCAGTCATCCAGCGTCCTCTCTCCCGCCGGCACCTGCTTC
>JABXWE010078676.1:0-10348 GCA_014611495.1 Limonius californicus
TCTTTATAATACCGTTTACTAATGGGTATTTAATCTTTCTTTTCTTATCTATATGCAGATTAAGTCGGTTAATATAACCTTCTAATTACATGCAACTTTGGGAGCAAGTGTAACTTTAAATAATTTCAATACGTGGTTTTATTTTATTTATTTATTTATTTTAGTTTCCAAAAAAATTGCCAACAATTACATTCGCAAAGTAAATGACCTACGCCACTGTCAGGTAAGTAGCTTGTCCGTTCTTTTTTTTTTCCCACCCCGCTTACCTCGGATCAGCGCACGTAGCGCTATGCACGAGTCTAACATGCCCCACCCTTGTAAAACCCCCCCAACTATGCTACCGAGTCACTCCCGCTGCTCCAGAATTAATTAAAATTCGGGCCACAACGTCGAACTCGGGTCAACCGGTTGCGAAGCGGACTCTCGCCCACTGCGCCACCCGGTCGCCTAGCTTGTCCGTAAACCTGTTCTTACAATCTCCGTAGGCGTGGACTCGCTTAAGCCGTTAGGGACATAACGAATTGGAATATACTATAGTTGGTCCATATTCGTGTAATTGTGATGGGGTAGAATTTCCAACAGGAGGCGGTTCGATAAGTGGCCTATCTGTTACACAAGAGCTGAGAAACTCATGATCTGCAAAAATGTTTCTGTTCAACGGATAGATGTCAGCTACTTCAAAACCTGACTGAATATTCTGTGAAGTGAATGCTCTAGATAGGCTTTGGCCACACATTCTGTCACATCATAAATAGTCATTGGTTGGGCGGTATTACTAAGCAGCCACTCATTGCATGCAGTATTTTAATACTTCTTCAGTAGTCCAAACAGTGTCCGGTCTAGTCGCGGCAATTTGTGGCTCGCGTGTGTGGGGGCATGGTTAGCATAACGACTCCCATCTTTTTTTGCATAGTTCAGACTTTCCACTGAGATGTGACTTTCGTGATTATCTAACACAAGCAATATTTTGTTGGTATCAGTTGAGTGGGAATGTTGAACTAAATGACGCAAAAAAATACCTTAAAAATGTCTGAAGATGACCACCCACTTGAATTCGCTGTTCCTACACTACCAATGGGAACACCTTTTAACATATGGTTCTTGAAATTTACTCGAGGGAAATATTTGTTTCGCTTACGACGGAAATAATACTTCCGAATTGCTTTGTTCCTTTGGTAGTTAATACACGAACCGGGGTATGAACTGTTGAAATTCCGGTTTCGCCCATATTGAAATTATTAGGTGCTGCAAATTGAAATCTTCGCATTACATCTTCTATCTCATTGAATAAGAGGTTTGCCTTATATATTTATTAAAAGCTGTGGATCTGGTGATGCTTGTAGCTTGTGGTTTTCGTAAACTAATATCGCCGTTTCGTTTTAAGAAGTATTTTAACCAATCTAAGCCTGCAATTTTTTTCTCTTCCCAACTATCTGGATGATATATATTTTTCACGCTGGCACAGTTATAAGTCAACTTTCTCGTCCCAATGGTTGATAAACCATAATGCATACTTGCACATTGCTTGATATACGAAACTAAATGAGTTTCTTCTGTGCGTGTGAATACTTATTTTACAGCATTAGAAGCAGAATAGACAAATGGGTCATCACTGTTTCTGTCGTGTTTTTTCAAATCCCTACATAATGTAGATCTGGAAACTTTAAATTCAATTGCTGCTTTTCTTAATGTCAGTTCTTTACGAAGAACTTTTTCTGCTGCAGCTACAACACTTTGAAGGTCTGGTTTTATCTTCTTTATATTTTGTTTACCTCTAGGCATCTATAATTAAAATGAAAAAATATATAGCCAGACTGTCAGACACAAAAGATTCTAATGTGTACCTTGGGACACGTCTCAAGGTTAAGTTGTATTATTGACATTTTTTCAAGTTGTGCCGGGAGTCAAATGAAAAACTAACTACACAAAAACATCTACTAACGGATGGTACAAGCTGCAATAAATTAAAATGCATACCTTTATTTATATATAGATGGAAGCTGATCGATAATATTATACATTGTGTCACTTGAAACGCAAAACATCAACTATCACATTCAATTTCGAAACTAAAGCAACCGTCCTACATGTACTGCCATGTAACAACTATAACAGTAGCTATGTGTGGGCTGGGCGCTCTAATTTAAAATTTAGCTGGTACACACTTCTCCCCTACAATAATAGACACATAAGTTTTTGACTTAGAAAAGTTCTGAATTGAATTAATTTAAATAAATATCCATAAAAATAATGATTTGTTAATTCCAGTCGCCTACTACCACGTTTAAGTCTATGAGACAGAAAGAGCGCGCAATACTACAGCACTACGGGTTGCAATAAAATGAATGTGCCTCAGATGCTTAGCATTGCCCTTTCCATTTACGTTAGTATACAGTTCACTGACAATAAGCCAGTGCTTAGAGATGCTTGGAAAACCGCGTCCTAGACCTCGCTCTTTCAAACCATCATCATCAATTCCCTCTTGGCTGTCTTCTAGGGCATCTTTAAATATAGTTTCAGAGTAAATAGTTTAAATGAAACAAAACCTTGTATGCCCCACGAAATATATTTCGTAAATAAATAAATTAAGTTAAATTGGTTAACGCTTTCGAAACTCAAACTGTTTCATCATCAGACCAGGAAATCAAATAAATCTGGATCAAGAGAAGACAAATAAGCAGGCAGTAGTAACAAATTAGTAATACATTACCTTAATTAGTAAAATTGTAAAAACTAAAACAACAACGCCATCACTGGCTACAATAAAATTAAAATTTATACAAGTACATTTGATTTACTTTTAAATTTAAACATCAAGAAGCCTTTGGCCAAACGGCCAAAAACCGGCAAAAGCATTAAAAGGGTGTAAAAAACACCACAAACTAATTTAACTACATCCAAAGCACTTGAAGAACAAAATGGAGGAACATTAAATTTGATTTTGAAAAACTTAAACCAGAAGTCAAGCTAACCAAACACCATCTAGCTCTGGTTTTTCCTCCATTTTGTTCTTCAAGTGCGTTGGATGTAGTTAAATTAGTTTGTGGAGTTTTTTACACCCTTCTTATGCTTTTGCCGGTTTTTGGCCGTTTGGCCAAAGGCTCAAGAAGATGTTTAAATTTAAAAGTAAATCAAATGTTCTTGCATAAATTTAAATGTTATTGTAGCCAGTGATGGCGTGGTTGTTTTAGTTTTTACAATTTTACTAATTAAGGTAATGTATTACTAATTTGTTACTACTGCCTGCTTATTTGTCTTCTCCTGGTCCAGATTTATTTGATTTCCTGGTCTGATGATGAAACAGTTTGAGTTTCGAAAGCGTTAACCAATTTAACTTAATTTATTTATTTACGAAATATATTTCGTGGGGCATACAAGGTTTTGTTTCATTTAAACTATTTAAATTTGCCCCATTATGAGCATGGACTTCAATCTGATGATTCAGAGTAAATGTTAAATAAAAGTGGCGATAAAATGCAAACTTGTCGCACCCCTCTTATTATTTTTATTTGGTCGGTCATTTGTCCATCAATCCTTATGGCCGCTGTTTGGTTCCAGTAAAGATTCATTATGATGCGTATGTCTTTATTGTCCAGACCTATAGTTTTTAAAACTATCAATAGTTTCTCGTGTTGCACATTCTCGAAGGCCTTTTCGTAGTCAATGAAGCAGGCATAAACATCCACACTGACATCCCTACATTTTTCCACGAGGATTTGTAGGCTAAACAGAGCTTCCCTTGTGCGTAATCCATTCCTGAACCCAAATAGACACTCACTTAGTTCTGCTTAGCATTTTTTATAGATTATATTACCTATAAGTATATTATTTTCAAGAATATATTCAGGGTATGACTCATTAGGCTTATGAGTCGAAATTCATTGCATCTCTTAGCGTTATTTGTTTTAGGTATGGTCACAAAAGTTAATTTGACCCATCCGTCTGGTATTTTGCATGTGTCATATATTATATTGAATAGTTGAGTTATAACCTCCATGCCTATGTCATCAACCATCTTTAACATTTCCGCGTAAACTTCGTCTGGCCCAAGGGCTTTGCCGTTCTTTGCATTTTTAATTGCGTATAAGACTTCTTCTTTAGATATGTATGACCCGGTGTCTATGTCTATATAATTATGATGTGGTGATCTGTTATCGTTGAATAATTCTTCTACAATTGTTTCCATGTTTGTAGTTTTTCTTCTATGTTAATCTGTATTTTGTGTACGTTATCCAGAAGTATATTGGTATTATAAATTCTATAAGATCCTGTAGCTTCTCTCTCTAATTTTCTTATGCAGTTTAAACATATTTATTGTTTAATTCTTCGATTTCATCGCATTCAACCATTTTTCTTTAGCATCTCGTATTTTTCTATGAATCGTCTGTTGTATATGTTTGTATTTTTCTTTATTTTTTTTCCTCCGGTTTTCCATGAGGTGGAGTATTTCATTAGTCATCCACGCTTTGGTTTCCTTCGCGCCTTCTGATTTTACTTTCTCTGTGAGCTTCACCATTGGCAGATGTTGTTTACGTCTGAATTGTTTTCTTTCATTTCCCGTTTCAGTACGCGCATCTCGCTTGATAAATTTTGTTTTATTTGCATTTGTATGTTTGTGTTTTCAAGTTTTTCTCTATCTATTCTTGTGCCCCGTTTTTTCTTTTTGATAGTTTTTAGTTTGGTGTGAAGTGAAAAATGCTGTTTCTAAACCTTTCTTACTAGAATGTAGTCTATCTGATTTGTAATTATATTAGCAGGTGTATGTGCGGGAGACGTCCATGTGTAGAGCCTTCTAGGTGGCAATTTGAAGAGAGTATTGGTTACTATAAATTTCTCTTCGTGGAAAAACTGTAAGAAATTATCCCCACGCTCATTTCTTGTCCCTAGACCATATTCTCCTATTATATCTTCATTTCGACCTTTTCCTAACATTGCGTTGAAATTACCCATTAGTACGTTTAGTTCGTGTTTTTTCGTTAATTGTAACATTGTCTTTAGTTGATCGTAAAATCCTTCTACCACAACCGCATCCTTATCTGCTGTAAGGGCGTATACTTGTATTATGTTACATAATATTTATGGAATGTGCTGCGATCTGTAGCATCATCATTCTGTCCGACATTGTGACGAAATTTATGATACATTTCTGTACTTTCTTATTTACCAATACTGCAACTGAGTGTTGGTGCTTGTTCTCGTTATTACCGGAGTAATACTATTATCCGTATTACACTTTCCTGATCCCGTCCAGCTTATCTCACTTATGCCAAGGATGTCTATCTTTAGTCGTTCCATTTCCTTGGTTGCGTTTCCAAGTGTTCCTGCTTCGTATAATGTTCTAACATTCCAGGTTCCGATCTTAAGGGCATTGTGTATTTTGTCCGTTTGGTACATATTTGTATTGTGTGGTGTTAAACGGTTTGATGTGATTTTCATTGTGTTTTCATCCATTTTGCAAGGGTTTCGCTGGAAAACATGCAAGTAATAAAAATCGAAAAAAGGAGAATAACCAACGGCAAGTGTTGATTTCTGCTTTACCAAGGCATGGACTTAAACGTTCAGAATTTAATGAAGAAATTTGTAAGGCGCTGATATTCCGTTGGATAAATAAAAAAATTAGGTTCTTTACAATTTTTTGGAAAAGTACAGGAAACAATATTCCAGACGAATCGAGATTAAGAAAAAATTATGTTTCCGAGTTATATGCAGCAACATTACACAAACTAAGAGAAAAAGTAAAGGATCACAGTATTTGGGCGTCTTTGGATGAAACACCCGATGCAGAACAAAGATGCGTAGCAAATTTTGTGTTTGGTATATTAGGGGTTAACGAAGCAAAAAAAATAATCACATCTATTGACTTTGAAAGTCTCGGACAAAGTGAATCATTCAACAATTGCTGCTTTTTTCAACGACTCTCTAAGGTTATTGTGGCCATCTGGAATTTTATATGAAAAAGCGCGAGTGGTTTGTAGTGATGATGCACCACATACGTGCAAAGAAATGCGAGGACCGCAGATTTTGTATCCAAACATGATTCATGTGACCTGTTTAGCACGTGGTTTACGCCGAGTAGCTGACGTAGTTCGCAATCTTCATTCAATCGTTAACGTGTTGATATCATCTGTGATAAAGATTTTTCTCAAAAGCACCGAGTCGTGTGCGGAAGTTTCGGAAAGTTGCGGGGGACGTTCCACTTCCGCACACGCCAATCATTACAAGATGGGGAACTCGAATCGACGCTGCTGTGTATTACGCTGAAAATTTTGAAATTGTGCCGAAAGTTGTTAATGAATTCGACTCTGAAGAATCACAGGGTATTTTGAGAAAAAAAGGTATTCGAGAAGATTTGATTTTTATTCGAGCTAATTTGGCTTGCATTTCAATTGCAATCTCTAAACTAGAAGCGAATTAAGACAGCATTGAAACAGTAGAAGATATGGTTAAGGGTTTAACTAAATTCAAGAAAAATGATTTCATTAATAAATTAAACGAAGTGCTGTCAAAAAAACGGGCTATCAACAACTGAAGAATATAAGCGGGGTGTTGGAAAATGAAACAGCCCTTGATGCAAGAAATGAACATTTAAATATCATTGACATTGTAAATTATGAATTTGTACTAATAGTGTCCTGTGATGTCGAGAGTCTTTTCACAGTACAAAAATATTCTCGCTCACAACAGGCGCAAATTTATTTGATTTGTTATGATAATTTAATTAATTTTAGTTTAGCAATTTTGTATTTTTTCAATTAATTTTAATTAAATAATTTTGGATTTGAAATTTTTTTGTCATTTTAATAATAAAATAAATATGTATTGATATAACGTTCGTTTGTTTTTTAGTTAGTTGCTTTTTTAGTGCATATTTTGGATGTTTATGATGCATATTTGTATGCATATTTTGACGTTTTTTAGTGCATAATTACCAAAGCCTAATGATCATCATTATTTGTCTCATCTGTTATGAATGTGTTAGTTAGATGCCTTGCAAATATTTTGCATTTATCACAGCGTGGTTCAAGTTCGCTTCCGTACTTGGCATTGCTTTTAATTCGATGCTGTTCTAGTTCTTGTTGAACTTTGTGGTTCAAATAATTTAGGTAGATTTTAATTCCAGTATCTATAGTATTAAGCCAATGTTTTCTAATTTTACACTTCTCTATAATTAACTGTTGAATATTGAATGAAGGATTTCTGTAGTCCTGGATTTTAAAATTTTTGAATTGTAGTTTGAAATGTAACACATTTTGTGATATCGATGACTAGCTGGTCGATAGCTCTATTGACGTCGGTGTTGTTTTTAAGATTTTGCGAGCACTTCACATTTTTGTTTGTATTTGCTGAGTAAACTGTTTCCAGTCGATTTTTCCGTTGATTAGTCTGGGTGCTTTTTAATTAATTGCTGGACGATTTGCAACGGTTAGAATAACTGAGAGATAGTCAGAATCCAATTCCGGTAGCAGCACTTGATTTATTGGGTTTGAAAAGTTCTTGTGCAGTATTACATCCAGTATATCTGGTTGGTCATCATTCCTGTTTGGATAATATGTTGGTTTTGGAGGTGACGAAATCTGAAATCCATTAGATGCTAAGACTGTATAGAGTCTTACTCGTCCAGGGTTGCCCACATTACATCCTCATGTAACATTTTTACAGTTCAAATCACCAATAAGCAGTGTTGCGCTGCCGTCGTAAAATACATTTCCGAAGTCGCTGGCCATTTCTTTATTCCTAGGACGTCATACTTTTACAGGGTTTTCCTTTCTATTTTATCTTACTGTTTTGCAAAATTTCATAGTTTTATTGCTTTCATAATTTAGGATATCAATTTTATTTTCTTAGGTTTGAGCATGGCGTAAGTATACATGGTGTGTGCATAGGTAAGTTCACCAATGCACGTGCGTCGCCTTAGACGTCATCTTCGAGTCTTGAATGCATTTAAAAGCAGATGCTGCATGCTTGCAGTTAGGCACCGGTTTCCGTTGTATCCACTTTAAAGTGTTTATTTTTCGGATTCGTAAATATTTGTTTTTACAATGCAGTATTGTGCAGTAGGGGGATGTTATAATAGTAACAGAAACACCACAGGAGTTAGTTTTTTCACGTTTCCTAAAGATGAGTCGTTGAGAAATATTTGGCTAAACAAGTGTAAGAGCGAAGATAACACAAATCTTAAAAATGGCAAGGAAAAATATTAGCACCACCCATTTTCATATTTATATAAATAATTTGTACGTTTAGCTACAATATGCTCAGTACACTTTGCGCCTGATTGTTTTCAAAAAACGAAGCAGCAGGAAATGCTTAATTATTCCCCAAAAAGAGGTCGAAAAATTAAATCCCACGCTATACCGACTTTGTTAATTAATAATGATATAAGTCCTACAAAACAAAAGGCCATTGAGAAACGACAAGAGAGAGTAAACCGAAGAGCTAGAAAATTGATTGTTGAAGATCTCTTAGAAGAATCGTAAGTTAAAACAAACAAAAAATATAAATTTTATCGTAGTACGCGTTTTAATAATTTGTTATTGTAGATCGTGCGCTTCAACTTCGATCTCTTTAATACAAACTGATCACGAAAATATGAGTACAGTAACAGATATTAGCGGCAATATAAAATCACAAAATGAGATGATCCTTCAAATGCAACGAAAGACTGACAGTCTACTTGCAGAAAATAAAGAAGTTCGATCACATATGGAGCAATATCAAGAAGAGAGAAATTTGTTAGAATTTCAAAACGCAAATTTACTAAAGAACAAAGTAAAATTAGAAGAAATTATTGCGTCGTTAAATAAATTTTTTACAAAAGGTCAGCTTGAGATGGTTATAAAAAAAAACAAAATTAAATGGAATTCGGAGGATATTGCTGCGGCAGTTTCTTTACGTAATGTAAGTCCCAGAGCTTATAGGTATTTAAAATCAAAACTGAATTACCCATTATCTGATCTTAGCACTTTACGCCGATGGGCATCAAACTTAAATACCGATGAAGGACTATTAACAGATGTCATAACACTTATGAAGGCAAAAGCCAAGGATATGTCTGCTATAGACCGTGTGACGATGCTGACGTACGATGAAATGTACATATCCGACAAAGTATGTTTTGATCCGGTAAAGGAGCAAGTAGTAGGGCCCTGTAAATCGGTACAGGTTATTATGGCACGGTCATTATTTGGCAACTGGAAACAACCAGTTTATTACAAATTTGACCAAGCCATTCAAACTGAAATAATAAATGATGTTATTATTAATCGTAATAACGTCGGGAAGAAAGAAGCTGAGCATTATGAAGCAATCCAAGGCACTTAAAGGCACTGATATATGGATCGACGAGGATTTTACAAAGAAAACGCTAGGCGAAAGAAAGTTATTGATACCCCATCTAAAACAGGCGAGACAGAAAAGCTTTAAAACCCAACTAAGATATAACAAACTAATTATCAAGGACAAGACGTACGGAATAGAGAACTTGAAAGAGTTGGAGGAAATCAGTAAAAACAATGAGGATAAGAAACGCACGGTAAGTGAGAGATCCCCCGAAGGAAATAGCCTCACTGAACAGTTGAGGAAGATAACCCGGACAAGTAGGCAAAAAAACTAATGAGAGTAAGTGGCAGTGTCCGTGCGGAAGACGAAAATGGCAATGAAAATGGCAAAGATTTTGGAAAACTCAGAAAAACAAAAACGCAGGGAAGAAGGGACATGACACTTGGCACATGGAATGTGCGTAGCCTTGGGGTACCCGGTAAAATGCAAAATTTACTAAAAGAAATTAAAAAATATAGGATAAATATCCTCGCCATCCAAGAATTAGGGTGGAAAGAAAGCGGCATAACAGATGTTAAAGACTACACAATATGTTACAGCGGAGGGAAAAAAGGTCAAATGGGTGTTGGCTTTATGATAAATAAAGATTACAGAGGTGTTATATAACAGAATTCGTGCCAATAGATGAGAGACTAGCAATTTTAAAGATTAAGGCGACTTTTTGTAATATAATCCTGGTTAATGTTCACGCACCAACCGAGGAGAGCGAAGATGAAGCTAAAGAAATGTTTTATGCAAAACTAGAGAATGCCATGGATAAAATAGGTAATTATGATGTCAAGGTGGTAATAGGGGATTGGAATGCCAAAGTGGGAAGAGAACAAGTGTACATGCCAACCATAGGGAAACACAGCCTACACCATATTAGTAACGATAATGGAATGCGACTGATAGATTTTGCTGGCGGGAGAAATATGGTGGGGTCTAGTACAATGTTCACACATAAGACGGCACATAAAGAAACATGGATATCACCAGACAAAAAAACCAGAAATCAAATTGATCATAT
>JABXWE010078695.1:0-10227 GCA_014611495.1 Limonius californicus
TACGTACCCACCCACAGACAGACATTTTTTAAAAACCACTTTTTTGGGTTCCTAGAGACCCAAAACGGATATATCCGTTAAAATCTCGATTTCGAAAATTTTCATGATTTCAATACTTACCCTATACCTATAAGGTATGGGAAAGTAAAAAGGAAAGATAACTTGATATTGATGAATCAATATTTATTTTAGCATTTAACATGGTTGATGGCCCGCATTGCAAGCTACAACACAGGTTATATCAACTGGAAACCTTACATTCCAATTATGTTCGTCCGATTTCGGCGAGCTCTTCATTTACCTGTTAGTTATCGACAAAGACAATCAGGAAAACAGTATAAAATTGATGCTTCAGCCATGGCCATTTGGATTGTATGTTGTTTGGGTGGTACCAGTGATGACACTGCCTTCTTCCACTTAGAAAAATTTATGCAAACCCTTAAAACGTACTATCATCCTGCAAATATTGGAAAGTATGTAACAAACGTTATTGTTTTTTGGATTTTTTAAAATTTCTTTTCGTAGATGGACACCAAGAGTGCGTGAACTGTTAAAAAAACTGACTTACTATTTTGTCCAACGAGTACATGTTGAGCGTTTCAAAAAACTAACTTGGGAATTGCGAATACCCGAGGATTTTAAGTTGACTGATGCCGACATAGAACGGTTTGTCAACATAATGAAGCCTTGCTTGGAGCAAGCAATGTTTTCAAGACAAGGAAGTTACGATGTAGCACATGCTATGCAGTATTTGGCTGCTTTACGTCCTGATATTGTTGTTCCAATTGTGCTAGATAAGTTGTACGCTTCGATGGATAGCCTCACTGAGCCGCATAAGTTGACATCGTCAATGATATGCACCATGTCGGTTGCCAGGTAAGGATTGAAATGAAAACCACCATTGTGAAAATTCTAATTATCAAAAATAATGTTTGTTAATTATATTATAATCTGTGACCTTGAGTTATAGTTGATTTAATATTTGCAACATTAAAACAAATGTGCAAGGCATAGAGAGTGTCATTTTTTCTCAAAACAAAAGTAGAAATTGGTGATGGAACTTGAATTTACAAATATCTTAAAATTATATTTAGTTATTTAAAAATATCAGATATTTGTAAATAGAAAATTACGCATTTTTAAATAAAAAAACATTAAGTATATGGCGAATTCGTAAGGGGATGTATTAAATGTTGATATTTTGATATTATAATACAGTTAACAATGGAGGTTTTTAAATTAGCAAAAAAAGGAATTGAATTGGCTTGCAGCAAAAAGAGTTTCATGGAACAAATTAATGGAAATATATTACTTAAACGCTATTATTAAGGAAAAAGAAAGGGAGGAAGGAAGGGATTCAAAATCATAAAAAATTTAAATACTTGTTAAATTAAAGACATTTTGTCTAACACTGTTTTGGATTAATTCATAAAATTATGTGTTTTCTAATGATATATTTTTATTGTTTGTAATTATTTAAATATACCATAGGCGGGAAACACTGTATATCATCAAACAGCTATATAGATGTCCACTGTTGGACATATGCCTCTGTATATAAACGGTGTTAATTTAGATTTGAAACAATTACACAGGAAATGCGTAATTAAATTTTAATAAAAACATCAAAGGTTAAACACTGAACATTCTTATTCACGGTAACCTACTCTAACACATTAAATTCGTTTCTGTTCTTTTCCTTTCACCAGTAACATTCTTAGATTTGGGTACCTTATGTCAACAATTCCAGAAGGAAAACAAATAATTGTTATCAAATAACATTGATTTATGGAAAATGATTGTAATATGTGAAAGAATATATAGATGCAATATTTACTTTTGGCAATTTTCAATATTTAACGCATTACCTGTGTAACATTTTTAAGGGTGAAGGACTATATTCGAAATTTGAAACAACGCTATGTACGTATATAAAAAAAATTTCAGCAACACTAATCAAAACATAAAATTACTATTCTATGTTTTATATAAATGTCAAGTCTAGTTGTTATAAAGAATATTCTGTTTTATTTTGCACTACCTAAATTATGATACTTGGGATTGTCAGACTAAATAAAGCGAAAAGAGGATATGGTAAACAGGTAAAGAGACACGATTAAACTCAAAAAAGTAACTATTATGAAATATTTTTAACGACTTGCATAGGAATGTATAAACCAAGGATTAACATTTTTTCACCAGATAGTGATGTAAGTTTTCATGAAAAATCAACCTAGTGAAAACTTTCATGAAACTTTTCAAAATATTTTGCAACTTTTCAGGGCAAAATTGAAAAGTTTAAAATTAGTTATTCGTAATGACAAAAGGGTGTGTTTTAATGGGAAATATATTTCTAGCAATGTTAAACATAATATAACACAAATAATTCAAACATCATTAATAAACATTCAATATAATTATCAATTTACACACTTTAAAAGATAATAAACTTAGTTAGAGATGGAATCGTCAGAAGTTTCCTCATTTTCTGAAGTGTCGGCATATGGTATATCAAAATCTTCTTCCTGATCCTCAAGCAGACTACTACCTGTGTCTTCTTCTTCATTTTCATTAATAATTATTGTGGTAGGAGGGAGTACCCCTCCTATACTAATGTACCATAATTTGAATTAAGCTCCCGCAAATGCTGAGGAAGTTTCTCTGTTCCTGTTATATTACCTTTCTTCTCCACTTTAGCCTGTGAGGTGCCGTCCACGATCATAAATTTGATATTTTCTGAATAAATAAAAGTTTAGCAGCTCTATCATTGGCTAACTTGTTTTTTTTTGCACTTTGTATGTGTGCAAACTTGCTAAACAATCTTTCACAGGCAGGTGACGTCGCAGGAGCTCCTAAAATGTTTAATGCCATATTGAAAAGATTAAGGTGTTGATTTTGAACAAATTTTGTTTACACAATCCCACAAGAATTCCTTTTGAAAAATGCCTTCTTTCACCCTATATATTGCCAATTCTTCCATAAACAGTTTTTCATCAGTATCAGGGAAATTAGTGGCAGTATTGACCTTAAATTCAATTGCCTGTATATCTTCATCTGCTTTTAAAACTTTCCCGAATGTTTTAGGGTCAAGTAGATTTGCAGCTAAATGTATAGGTTTTATGCAAAATGCTCGCCTATTTTCTAAATGTTTTATGATTTCCTCCTGCTGACGTTTAAGTACAGGAGCAGAATCAATGGTTGTTTTGAACATATGCTCAAGATCTTTAAATATTTCAACTACGGTACTCATTAAAGGTGCATTAGCTTCTATTTTTGTTATGTACATTCCTAATGGTTTTAATAAATTGTACAAGTTTTCTATTTTGTCTCATAATACAACATTTAAAATTTCGGTTTTGTTGAGTTTTTTTTTTATGACTTGTCCACTTCTTTCATCAATAAATACTCCTTCAAAGTCGATTAGTTTCTAATCAGGCTTTCTAAAGAAGCAGTATTTGAGCGCCATCTAGTTATCACAGGTATCTTTAAGCTAATATTTATATTCGATGCTTTCTGCTTTTCCTTAAACGCAGCCATTACTATATGGGAATTTCTGATGTCAAGAATAAAATCTTTTGTCTGAGGAACAATGTTTTTTAAAGAATCTAATTTAACAATATCCTGAACCAGTAAGTTCAAACCATGGGCAGCACAACCATAACAAGTTATGTGACGAAATTTAGTAGCAATAACTTTTCAAGCTGCTTTCATGTTTCTAGCATTGTCAGTGACAATTGCTTAACATTTTATTTCACCAATTTGTGTTATTA
This sequence comes from Limonius californicus, assembly GCA_014611495.1. Classification (NCBI taxonomy): domain Eukaryota; kingdom Metazoa; phylum Arthropoda; class Insecta; order Coleoptera; family Elateridae; genus Limonius; species Limonius californicus. Next base: position 3,771 of record JABXWE010078695.1, read on the forward strand.
CATAAGTAATAACATTACTAATATATTCGGCTGTATGTCTGTTGTTACCACAAACAATTGACTTATAAAATACTGGTTCCGGAGTCGTAATTACAAAATTTATTATACTGTGTCTTTTAATATTCATCCATCCCGGCGAGACCTAATGCATAATAAGAATCTAGTTTTTCCTTTACCTTCCCATTAATTTTATCATATTCTGTATTTAATAATCGATTTGATAATAAGTAACCACTGGGAAGTTCAAATCCTGGGCGTATTTTTTTAAATAAATCAACTGTTTGCTCAATTTCAGTAATACTTAAACCAAGTTGGTTACTATAAACAAATCTAGCAAAACAAGCTTCTAAGTCATGCTGTTTATTTTTTTGGTTACAATATCTACAAAGTTACCAAGAATGCTAGAACTAGAACCTGCAGCAGCACTGGGAGGTCTTGAGCTAGCTCGTATGGTGTTCGTAGTAGGGGTAGATGAGATCGGAGAGGACATTCCACCTGCAGAGTGGAGTACATTATCATCCCTTTGTAGCTCTACGATTGCAATATCACGGTTATTTACTTCTGAAGGTGGCAATTCATTACCACTGCTGCAAAATTGTTACAAAAATTAAAAAAGAATAACATAAAATATCATTAAACATACCTTCCTTGTTTGATATGCCCTGCTGTTTTACTAGGTAAAAATGCATTTTTTACCTGCTTTGGACATGCCTTACATTTATTAATAATGTGCACTCTCATTCTTGTAGCATTACTACTTGTTTTCCAGCTGTTGCAGTATTTACACACATATTTTAATGTTTCACTTCCTTATTAAACAAGGAGAAAATGCTTGTTTTCCTTGATTTTGAATACATTGCAGCAATTTATTTAAAAATGTTTTATGCCGCTTAATGTAATCCACTATAATAACCTCCAAAAGATAGTGTAAACAAGTAAAACACTTGCCATTGTACTTGATTAGACTTACGCGTAGATGGCGCCATGCTGAACTTTTTAATTAAAAGTGAAAAGTTTCAACACAGCTTGAAATGAAAAGATCTTGAAACTTTTCAAGTTCACATCACTATCACCAGAGTGGTCATCCTAGTAATCACGATGAGTTTTTCTTAGTCGGTTATGGATCGTGTTTTGATATCTAGCTTTCGCTAGTTTCTATACTTGTTCATTACCATATTCTCTTTAGTGTGCTGGTAAACACAGTTTATTTTGAACCAGTTCTACCAAGTTCTTATGGTACTCTAGGATTAGCCTAGATTTGACGACATAAGCTGACAATGCTACGTGGCTTTTCAACGCGATGTAGATTCTCCTGTTAATATAGGCCCTCTGTATCATGCTTTAAGCATGAGCTTCCCAGGTTTATATTTATATTATTGCCTGTTCCAGCTTCAAATATGCTAATCCCTGTCTTATTTGAGTTTTTGTTTCCTGTAGTCGAAGACGGGTATTATTCTGTCTAACTGCATCTGTAAGAGTTGGTCTTCTTGCAGTTGTTTAAAGATTTCGCTATGGTTATGGGGGGGAACCCGTGTACCTCCCAAATTCATTCATTTTCAGCCGACATGCCTTCAGTTTCGGCTCCGCCTTCATGCTTAGGTGAAGTGGTGGCAAGCTCAGAAGGACATAAACATCTTAACATAATTTGAAATAATTAAATATATCTTAGATATTTTAAATAATTTTATGATGAACAGTGTGTTCCATGATTTTGTTAATTTTTATTTAAGAAAATTCTCATGTTTAATAAGTAAAATGGCACTCCTTAAGCATAACTAATGTAAACATTTTTCAAATTGAATATTTCATTTACAAAGATGAGGTGCTGTGTTCTTTTTTTCTTACTTTTTTTTATGTATGAATCTAAAATTACAGAATACAATAAAACAATTAGTGGTAAAATTGTAGGTTTATGGTGCGAGGTGCAAAGAGCAACTATCCAGAAGGTCCAACACATGTATTTCCATTACTTACATCCCTCTTACCTGGCATAGACCCAAATGACATCAGGAAGTGCCTCATGACGTTTAACTTAATGTCACACTTTTCTAATCTTGCCCCCTTGGTCAACTCGTCCGAGGCAAGTTGTTACTATAGTGACCTCACCGAGGAAGAGCATACCATCTGTGAGGCTTCGGCAGGCTTGGAAGATTTTATTTTGCAGTTCTTTGACAGAATTTGTGCTTGGGTCGAGTCGAATTCATTGGAGTTTACTAGATTGGAGCAAAGCGACAACGATCATAAGAGCAAGTTGGAAACAGTTTCAGAAACTGCACTTTTCTCTGTTATTACATCTTTGCTGTATCAGTGTTCACCAGAAATTTATACAGTGAGTGTAAAGTTAACTTTTTGAAAAACTAAAGTATTATTTTATCAACCAAATACACTTGTTTTCATGTATAGAAAATGTCTGACAACTAAATAAAGGTAATTTAGATATCTTATTACTAAGACAATTTTCAGTGGCTTCCATCATGAAAATCTAATTTGGTGTCCTGTCATCTGTCAAGCAAAAGGTTAAGTACATGATTTTCACAATTACTTTGCAAAACTTTAAAATTCGTACAGGCACATTCAATTAATGGATAGTTAGTGAATGTAAGAATTTTCGCTTTTTTCTTGTTTATGTTTTAGTGAAAATCGTTTACATAAATATTGCAGTGCTTCACTTAACATTGTGCTTGACAGATGACAGGACACTAAATTAGATTTGCCTGATGTGTGCAAGTGAAAATTGTCATAGCAATAAGGTATCTAAATTACCCTTAGATCATACACATTTAAAAGTGTATGATCTAAGAAATTACCCCAATTTAGCTGTTTAGCTGAGACAACTGTAACTCAAATAAAAACTATTGAAATTTTTTGTAATAAAATGTGAGTGTTTACTTATTAATTATTGTTTTATCTTTTTTATTTCTATTTTAAGGCTGCATTAAAAAAGGTTCATAACTTCGCCACCAACCGTATATTAGAGGCAAAAGTTTCTGGTAAACTGGTTGCTATCTTGTGTGCTTGTTTTGCCAAGACAAACCCTAAAGAAACTCTCAAACTCTTTTTACCCGATTTATGTGATACCATTGAAAGACTGCTTGGAGATGACGATGACATCTTGAAAGAGGAGCATCTTAATGATGAACTATTGTATAATTTATTAATTCTGTCTGAGGTATTAACTGATTATACACTTTCTCACTGAGGAATGGATTAAGACTCCGCTTACCTTTGTAGATATTGGATGGACATTCAGAATTAATTAATTACATGGACAGAATAAACAGAATATTGGATAGGACCTTGCAGATGAGCTGCACTCAGGGTAGTAGAATGGCTGCTCACATGCTTAATTTAATTATGACCTCTCTCAGTTTTACACAGCCTACTGAATATCGTAGTTGTAGCAAGCCATACACTACTCACATCAAAGATTTTTTTACTGTTCGGTAAGAATTTTCCAAAACCGTTTAAAACTTGTTCATAATATACTGTTTACAAAAACTTTCGATATGGTATTAAACTTAACAGTTATATATTTTATTTTAAAGAGAATGGGCTGAACCTGGTAATATTAATGACCTTAACGTATCCTGGTACGTGCCAGGAAAATCAGAAATTGATTGTGTGCAACAGCTGTTGAACAAATATTTAGTCCCCGAGTTGGAAGTTTTGGACAAATACTCTCAAGGAAAATTAACTTTGGATAGGAAGGAATTGCGTAGGCGCTTGAGAATTATCAGTGCCATTTTGGGGTGTCAGAGTGTTTTACCTCAGTGGCAAGAACCTGCAGTTCAGTTGTAAGTAAACATAAAACTTACTAAATTTTTATATCCTGTGCAAGAAGTATAATATTGATCTTGAATAATTTTTGCTTTAAATTTAAAATCAGAAAATCATGTTGGTTAATACTAAAACTTCTTTGACTTCAAATTAATAAGATTCTAAAAAATTTCCTAGGGTTGATTCTGTGTTGGATCCTTGGGCTTTTGAGATGGTAATAGGAGGTCCACTTTTTGTAACAATGCCAGATGATCGTAATGTGCGCAAAGTAGTGGCCGATACTATGCATAATGTACAGAGGAAAGTGCTGGAAGTTGATGAAGGTGACACTAAAAGCATTTTTAATATTGTTTTTGTAAGTTGATTGTTTTTTAACTGTTCATGTTCTTATATTGAGTTTTTTTAGATTTACGATATTCTATTATTTAATAAATTTCGTGGACGTGACTTTGAATCACATTGGAAGAACTTTCACATGATTAAGAAGGTCTTAGAGGATCGTTTACATCAGAATAAGTGTCATTTAAGATATACACTAATTGACCGTGTCATGCTGCACCAAGAATTCAGAAACGAGAGCAGAACTTGTTCGTTTACTGAAACACACAAGCAAATTATTTTGGATTTATTTGAATTGAGTGTCAGTCATTACAGTGAAGTAAGTAAAAATTGAGTTACATCCGAATTTTTCAAAATGTGCCGCCTTTTTATAATACAGGCCACAAACGGAGCTGTGTGAATTTAATTTTTGATAAACTAGACGTGGTCCAAATGAAGATCATAAAATAGCAATCCGTAATTTTCAGTAGAAGTGGTTACTCTCAACATGACTAAATCAAATTTCTCATACTTTTGAAATCTGTAACTGAAAGGAAAGTGCTCGCCCATTTTTTTCTGTACATTTGAAAATAGTTTTTTGAAACTTTTGAATAGTAGCTGATTAATATCTGCATGAATCTGATACAGTTCTCAATTCTCTTTGTAATAATGTACAGATTCAGGTTGTGGCCATTTTAGTCTAAATTAATTTCATTTGGGCATTTTATTTCTTACTTTAGTTGCTTAATTTTTGTTTGTTGATATTAAAGTGATTAAAAATATAGATTTCAAATTGTTAAAATTTCAATCTCGCTATATTTATGATAAATATTTAATTTCTTTGTACTGACATAAATGATTACTTTTTCATATCAAATATTTCATTGTTAAGCAGGAAATATGAAGTTTTAAGGCTTGAAAATCATTATTTAACTTTATCTTTTAAGGTATTAAAAAATAGCATTTATATGATGTAGTCCTTTTTTTTGGGACAGCAAGCACACTTGTTCTGTTGGCAGTATGAGGTGGATTTATTTATGTTTTTAACATAACCTATAACTGCCTCCATTTATGAAAATTGATTGTATCAGTTTTCTAACTTGGTTATAATTTTTCACTAGCACATAGCTGTTATAATTTATAACAAATCTTGGAACCATTTCTTGCTACCACAAATCGATACTAATGTAAAGCAATAGTTCAAAAATAATTTTCCTAAGCTTCTACAATTCAAATCACGCCTTTTATTCATTCTTATGCCCATTAATAGATTGACACAAGTGAAACAACACAAAAGATACTTGTCAAATCAGTATGACATCACAAGTTGCTTACTTACTTACTTTTGTTCGTCCCTTCTTGCCCCTAGGATTTCTATCTATTTCCTGTATTCCTTGCGGTCATGGGCTAGCCTGTTTGCTTCTGGCAATGTCTTTTCTTTTCTTTCCACTATGGTCTTCACATCTTCCTCCCATTTCTTTCTCAGTCTACCCCTTGGTCTGAGTACTATTTTGGTTAGGTTATCTTGGTCCATCCTCCATATGTGGCCAATCCATTCCAACTGTTGCTCCTGTATCATTGCTACTACTGGCTCCCGTTTTAATTTGGATATTTACTCAATCTTTACTTTTAAAGGTAGGTTCCTTCGTCAATCTAAAGGATTCGACGGTGTTTACTGAAATTCCAATCGCAAAAATAACATGATTTTCGAAATTATTATCACTTAGTTATTGGCGAAGGTTTTCAGATAGGATATTTTGATTCAAGCTTATAAGCTTGCCGTGACAAACTTGTAAGCTTCACACAAGCTTGTTGCGGCAAGCTTACAAGCTTATGGCAAGCTTGAATCAACCTATCTAGTAACCATATGACAAGCTTACAGTAGGCTTACTTTGGAAGCTCACGGAAAACATGCTATAAAAGCCTCTAAGCTTGTCACAAGTATGAAACAACCTTGATGCAAGTGTGTATCAAGCTCAATGCAAGCGTGAATCAAGCTGGACGCAAGTGTGAACCACGCTTGATGCAAGTGTCAATCAAGCTTGATAAAAGTGTGAGTCAAGCTTGATGCCAACGTGAATCAAGCTGGTTGTAAGTGTGAACCACGCTTGATGCAAGTGTTAATCAAGCTTGATAAAAGTGTGAGTCAAGCTTAATGCAAGCGTGAATCACGCTTGATGCAAGTGTCAATCAAGCTTGATAAAAGTGTGAATCAAGCTTGATGCAAGTGTGAATCAAGCTGGACGCAAGTGTGAACCACGCTTGATGCAGGTGTTAATCAAGCTTGATAAAAGTGTGAATCAAACTTGATGCAAGCGTGTATCAAGCTGGGAGCAAGTATGAACCACGCTTGATGCAAGTA
>JABXWE010078706.1:0-13301 GCA_014611495.1 Limonius californicus
TGTTTCTGATTTTTAGTTGTCGGTATAGTTAGTTGCATACACAATAGGCGAAATTGACGCGTTTTTTTTAAGTATACATAGGCTATGTATACTAAAAAGAAAAATTCCCTGTATAATAAACTACATAACTAGTGCTGATTTTTGATCTTTGTACTTTTGTAACTAGTTATACTTACCCCCTTTACATGCAAATTTAATAGTTGCTCTTTCCATTTTTAGTGCATGAGATTCCTCAAGATGGTATCTAAGATCTGTAGTAAGTCTATATGAAGTATTGCAGCCTTTTTCCAAGCATTTATTATTAAACTTTTCAAAACCATAAGAAATAATGTTTTTTTTGTCCATTTTGTGAACATTTTTGTGATGCCTCATCAGACTTCCTTTATTTGAAAAGATTTTGGAACAAAATGTACAAGTAAGTGCCATTTTTGGTTTGGGTAAACTAGGGTAAGTAAATAATCATAATAAAAACTTTACTTCAAAACCCGAAAACACAATTTTTGGGGTTATGTCGTTCTGTTTAAATGATCCCTCAGATACAATCACAGCTTGGCAACATCGCGGATAATATCTACGGATCTAGCCGCTCCTCAAAATGTCAACCGGTTTACATAACCTAAAATTGTGACTTTTCTGACTCCCAAACTTAGAAAACGTAAAGTATGGTTAAAAGTGTATCTGATTATCGTTAATAATAAATTACTGTAAATTATATTACATTGCCATGCAATAAAAGTGAGTCTTTTTTACATATTTACTTTCTATAATCACAATTTAATAGATCTGATTTTACGATACAAAAAGGAGTACCTCAACATGAATCCAACATGTAATACCGATGATACCAAACCAGATGTTACTAATGCGGCCTCCTTATTAAATACTCACACTCCTACACGCAATGTCTGGCATCATGCCAAAATTAAAGCAGAACCTTTTGAAACCGAGTTGGGAACAAATGGTAAATTTAGTTAGTTATTTAAATGGTATAAGTAAATACACACCAAAATAGGATTTCCTTAAAAATAAATAAAGTTTTTATATTTTTATAATTATTATCAACCAGATAACAGCGTTTATGTGTTTCAGGTAAAGAAACACTAATTAGGGAGTTAGGTTCGGAAGAATCAGGTTTACTACACGAAGCAAAATATAATTGCGATTTCTCGAACAAGCTGGAATCGTTGCATGAAGAAGTAGACATAAAAACTGAAATTCTCGAGTATAATGAAGATAACGTAAGAATAGGCCCTATAACAAAATTACAATTGGAGTGCAACATGCAGCGAAGTATTACAACTCATACTAGGGAAAAGTCATACAAGTCAAAAGAGTGCTTTACTAACACGCACAGTTTTAATGAGAAAAAAAAAGTAAACAAGTGTATGGATACACATCTAGACAAAAATTCTTTACCTTGTACTGTATGTGATTATAAATCCACAACTAAACGTAATTTACAACAACATATGAGAACTCATACAGGAGAGAAACCTTTCAAGTGCAAAGTATGTGACTATGGAAATACAAATGAGAGTCACTTGCAACGACATATGAGAACCCATACAGGAGAGAAGCCTTTCAAGTGCAGTTTACGTGACTATGGAAGTACAAATAAGAGTCACTTGCAACGACATATGAGAACTCATACAGGAGAGAAGCCTTTCAAGTGCAATGTATGTGATTATGAAAGCGCACAGAAGAATCACTTGCAACTTCATTTGAGAACTCATACAGGAGAGAAGCCTTTCAAGTGCAATGTATGTGGCTATGAAAGCGCACAGAAGAGTAACTTGCAACAGCATATTAGAACTCATACAGGGGAGAAGCCTTTCAAATGCAATGTATGTGACTATGAAAGCGCACAGACGAGTTACTTGCAACGACATATGAGAACTCATACAGGAGAGAAGCCTTTCAAGTGCAATGTATGTGACTACAAATGTGCACAGACGTGTCACTTGCAACAGCATATGAGAACTCATACAGGAGAGAAGCCTTTCAAGTGTAATGTATGTGACTATGGAAGTGCACAGAAGATTACTTTACAACAGCATATGAGATCTCATACAGGAGAGAAGCCTTTGAAGTGCAAAGTATGTGACTATGGAAGTACAAATAAGAATCACTTGCAACGACATATGAGAACTCATACGGGAGAGAAGCCTTTCAAGTGCAATGTATGTGACTATGAAAGCGCACACAAGAGTCACTTGCAACAGCATATGAGAACTCATACAGGAGAGAAGCCTTTCAAGTGCAATGTATGTGACTATGAAAGCGCACGGACGAGTCTCTTGCAACAGCATATGAGAACTCATACAGGAGAGAAGTCTTTCAAGTGCAATGTATGTGACTATGAAAGCGCACAGAAGAATCACTTGCAACTTCATTTGAGAACTCATACAGGAGAGAAGCCTTTCAAGTGCAATGTATGTGGCTATGAAAGCGCACAGAAGAGTCACTTGAAACAGCATATGAGAACTCATACAGGAGAGAAGCCTTTCAAATGCAATGTATGTGACTATCAAAGCGCACAGATGAGTTACTTGCAACGACATATGAGAACTCATACAGGAGAGAAGCCTTTCAAGTGCAATGTATGTGGCTACAAAAGCGCACAGACGTGTCACTTGCAACAGCATATGAGAACTCATACAGGAGAGAAGCCTTTCAAGTGCAATGTATGTGACTATGAAAGCGCACAGAAGATTAACTTGCAACAGCATATGAGATCTCATACAGGAGAGAAGCCTTTCAAATGCAATGTATGTGACTATCAAAGCGCACAGATGAGTTACTTGCAACGACATATGAGAACTCATACAGGAGAGAAGCCTTTCAAGTGCAATGTATGTGGCTACAAAAGTGCATGGACGAGTAACTTGCAACAGCATATGAGAACTCATACAGGAGAGAAGCCTTTCATGTGCAATGTATGTGATTACCGAAGTGCAAATAAGAGTCACTTGCAACAACATATGAGAACTCATACAGGAGGGAAACCTTTCAAGTAGAACGTGTATGACTATGAAACTACACAAGCAGAGCTTGCGAATTCATATGAGCATACAGGATAGAAATCTTTTTAGTGCGTTAAGTATGGCTGTGGAAGTGGACGGAATCTGAACAACTTATAAGGATTGATATAGAAAATAAAGGAGTTGTTTTAATACCAAATTTATGTGCTATTGTTCAGGTTAAAACGTTAAAATTAACAAAAACAAACTTACAACTCTTATTAGAGGGCTCAAAAGGGTAAATGGCCAACACTGGTGGGTGGTCAACAACTTTTTTTAGGTTTACAGTTTACCCTATTGCACAAAATTTTAGATAATCCTCCTAAATAAAACACAGTTATTTTAAACACATTTATTTCACAATAACTGAAAACCAGCGTATGTAAATTTTAACCTGGCCATGTGCCATGATGGAAACAGCCACAGCCATCTTTGTTGACTAAGTACAAATTCTATACCCATAAGATTGCAATGCAGTGAAGCTTTTAAACCCAAATAACTCGAAAATGGTTACTCGTAGTGACATCAATAAAGTATAACATTTTTACGTAGAAAGGGTTGAAAAACAGATATCTTTGCGAATAAAGTTCATATCCGAAAGCTCAAGAGGTTACGATGTTTAAAAGAGTAGAAAAGTGTCGTAGATGGCGCCCTCTACTACGTAACAGAATACTGTTAAAAAACTTGAATTCTTAACATCAAAAAAAAACCCTAACCTCCAAAATTGTTTGAAATATTTACATTTCTTCATAAATCAAATCAAAAATAAAAATTAAACTTTAACGCCCTATATCTGTGTTATTCTTGACATTTGGACTATGGTTTATTAGACAAATCGTAATATTTGTACACAAAGAATCACAGCCTTCTCTAATTGAGATTTTTAATTTCTGTTTTGTGTTTACGAAAATTCCTGAACCTTCGTTAAGTCGACGCATTTTCGTAAATGAAACAGAAATTAAAAATACAATTTCTATAACACCAAAGTATTTAATTGACTTAGCATTGTTCTTTACTGTAGGTCACAAGCACTACCCATTGTTTTTGTGATCATGGCTACCTGATAATTGCACGTCCTAACGGCAACTCAAAACTTGCACAAGCATTTTAAGGCAAACGGTTGCCTTTACGCGTGTGAACTAAGAGTACCTTATTTTTGTATTTTTTAATTCTCTTTCAGAAAATAAAATAAAATTTTAAAACTTTTTACTAATAATAAAGTTAGAGCTAAAATTAAATTTTAGTGGTAGGTTAAGTGCCCCTTACGGTCAAGTCTGGTTAATGAAAATAATTCTGCCACTGTATTGCATAATGGTTTGTATGTGTACCAAATTTCAAAGAAATATCTTTAGATTTGTGGAAATTACAATAAAAAGATTGAACTTTAAGGCCCTATAACTTCTTAAGGAAGGAGTTTCTACCTAAGGTATATTAGGTTTAATCGGTTTATTTTTACCTAAAGAATCTATGACTAAACGCTGGCCCATTCTTTCTGAGACACCCTGTATAATACCTTAAAAGCTTCAGGTAGCACTCTTCTGTAAGAAATACAGTCCTCAGAAACACTAACACGAACTTCCTATAGTGCTTAGTTTCCTCACACGAGACACTTAAAGAATATTATACTTGGCAACGTTGACGATGTCTTTGCATTTATGGAGAATTTAATTAGTAGGCCAACATTACATGAAGCATTTTGACAAATGTCGAAAAACAAAGTTTCTACTTTTCATCACAATACCATGGCCTTGCACTGTTGTCAAATGTAGTATTTACGAAATTTATCATTTTTAACAGTACTTCCAGAAGAGCAACTAGAGCGTCAACTCAATATTAATCTTTACATAATCAAGTGGCACTCAGTCACTTATCGGCAGATACGTGCAACATTAAAGTTCTCCCAATATTACAATTTACTTTCGGCTTAGACCGCGTCGTCATTTGGGAACTACACCCAGCATTATCAGGTAAGGACCGACCTGTAGAAGTTTGAGCCATATTTACTTCTAGAGCAAATGCTTGTACAGTCAGACAAGCTACAGGTCGGTCCTTACCTGATAATGCTGGGTGTAGTTCCCAAATGACGACGCGGTCTAAGCCGAAAGTAAATTGTAATATTGACAGTTCGAGAAACCGCGAAAGCCTCAAAGAATATATTAAAGTTCTCGTTATTGTTTCCATGAAATTCTGTTTTAAAGATATGAACTTTAACACTCTCGTATAAGAAAACTAAGCTCCAAATACCTACTTTTTTTTGAAGATTTGTATTAAGCATTCATAAAGGAAAAATTCTACCTGAAGCTTTTAAGGCATTTAAAGGACACCCTGTATAATAAAAAAGCAGAGGTTTAATCAGGCGCTGATATGGAACACAAAAAGCATATCAATTTGAGTTAAACAACTAAACAACAACCTAAAAATAGTGCATGAGTTCATTGCAGTGACTAAAATATGAATGCGATATGTCAATCTAAATGTATTTCCTAAGTGTACGTTACTGCAATACATAAAAAACTGAGAAGAACTAATGAAATTCATATATCTATCAGAAGTAATATAGAAGTAGTGTAGGCAGCTTATGAAAATATACTCTCGAAAAAGACCATTTAAGTGTTTTGCGCTTATGAGTGTATGGCAAAATGCGACTTGGAAAATCATATAAAAATAGATATGTCTTAGATATGATTTTAAGTATGTGAATGAATTATACAAAAAAAACTATATTTTTTGTAAGAAGACGAGAGTGCAAGTAAATTGAAGCTATGTTATGTGCTGTGATCACTGCCAATGTTTAGTACAGTAAATCGGTAGAACAGTACAGACATGCTACATATGATTAAAATAGTACTTCTAATAATGTAGTTTTAGATATCTACTTAACAATACTACGTTTACCAATCACTGGTTCTGTAGTGTGAGGGGAGGGGCAGAAAAAGGACTTTGGTCTCTACTAACACAAACTAGTGGGTGTTAAGCCCTTCAAGCCTTCATAAACAAAAATCACTTTCAAACTTTCCGAAAACGTTCAACTTCTAAGAAGTGGTTTGTCTTAGAAATATGTGCGATGTCAAATTTGAAGACAAAGTCATTGCACCAACTTACCCTTTTAATAAAAAGATATATCAATGTGGAACAATTCGTTTTCTTACTATTATTATTATTATTTTAATAAACATTGAATATAATATGCTTTATTATTTTTATTATTTATGTTATGTCCTTCTTCTTGATAAAAATTATTTATATTATCCAAGCGTCATAATTAAGGGCGGCGTGATGAGGGCCACCAAAATTAATTCAGTGTTGAAAGGGTTTACTGAAAATTAATTTATATCTGCCGTACATCATTAATCAGTCAAATGTCATAAACTTTTTTCTGGATGTGGGTTTGCGACGCCAATTCCAGTTAGGCATTTAAATAATTCATCTGATTTTTAACTTTTAACTTGTAAATATATTTCTATTTTTTACGCAGTGGTGAATTTTTCAATCGTCTAAGAACCCCCGATCACGAATAGCATTTATGGCTAGAGTCATATTTTCAGAAGACCAAGGCTTTTCTCGAAGTTTGAATATATTTTCTAGACATCTGAAATTCGGTAATAGCCATTGTTGGATAAGTTTGGTGATAAATAGAATACCGGGCCATTCCAACATTGCCCCCACTTGCGTGGCCGGTATTACTCCCACTTACATCATTCATCAAAATTGCCGTTAGTCGAGAATGTATGAAGGCTAGGTTAAAATACGTCTAATGTTTCTATTAAGCACACTTCTAACTACAGTTTTACAATAAAATATAAATCTAATATATTACAAGGAATGTTAAACATACTGTTAGGTGTAAAAATTTATTTTGGTATAAACTGTATATATTCTGGTGGTTCAAATAAAGAAAGGTAAACTGTTCCTTTAAAGTTTAATAATATCTGAGTAAAATCAACACTTGCCATGTGTGCGTAACTAATTGAGATTTTAGGGTCGCATTCTTGACCTCGAGAGAGTGGAAATACGCAGCAGACGTCTTAAGTACGGGGTGGTACAAAAGATAGCCCGGGTGCGAAGGGCAGATGGTTTTGGCGTCTTGTTTGGGTTGCACGTGTTATGCATGTAGCTAGCTAATTATTATAGTGCACTAGTGATTGAATATTCTGGTATGTAGCTACAATTAGATAAAGTGTGATTGCTGATCAGTATTGCTTGTTATATGAGTGTGATTGTGACTGAGAGGTCTCTGTGATTGAGAGATCTCAAAGTTTGGCCAGGTGATATTGAAAGCTTGTACAAGTGTGGCTAGCCACGGTAGTTAAGGAATTGCTTGGGTAGATGCCCTAACGAATCCTGTGTTACATGTCTCGTGCGGGGCAGTTCGCACGGTTGTCACAGAGAAATAGGTGGATCTAATCAATCCCCTATTGGCACCTTAGGCTGTACAGAATTGGTCCGGAACAGTACGATTCCACGGAGTAGTAAACTCCAAAATCCTGTGACATAAACGTTCTTTGCAATTCATCGTGTGTCACAGAGACATAGAGGATCTAATCAATCGCCTATTGACTCTTTCGAGAGTGCGCCAGTGCTACTGGATTTCAGATGTTCAAATGGTATTAAAACAGAAGTAATTATCTAATGGTCAATGATGTGGAAGTTAACTATCACCTGAGCGGTCCAATCAAAGGGTTAATTATTCCATCCAAGTCTTACCAGTAACCTGCCCGTACAGCGGAGTGAAGAGGGGTGGGCCCCCCGGTGAGTCATATTACAGTACTTAATAAAAGCAACAGAATGGTGAGTCCTTTTCTTTTTCATGTTTCCATACGTGGTGTCGCTTAATTGCGACCCTCGTCTGTCAATCGTCCAAGCACGGCTCAATTCCAACACTCTAACCTTACGATAAGTATACAAGAAATATGTGAAGCTTGGTTTCTTTGATATAAACTTATTTGCGAGTTGAATAAAAAGTTCAACGAAAAACGCTCCTAACAATACCTTCAAAATTATTATTTTCGTATAACAACAAGGATGTTTTCAAATTTTTGTGTATAACTACGCAAACAATTGTATCACTTCGCCCACTGAAACCGATATACCATACCGAGGTGCATGTAGGTTCAGAGCGCACATGCCTGTACGCTTAGCCATATAAGAAATTATATAGCGGCCGGAATTCACACCAGCTACCCTACCACTATCTAAAACCGATTATAATTATCAGAGCCTTTGTAATTGGAATCTCTAAGATTTAAAAGGTCCGTCTCCTCTTTCTCCTTTAGTTAAATTTTTGAATAAACCATATTTCATCATCAGCGGCGAATCCCAGAAAATTAAACATCTTTTTAGATATACATGTTGTGTGGAACTACCGTCTTCGCAGATTCCGATTCAAAGTAGGTAGGTAATTGATTCGATCAACTTAAATTAGTACATTTTATTTTACTTAAACTAGTTATGCTATTGATGGGTGGATCGTTGTAGGCCTTTTGCCTCTTCAGTCCTGGATCTTCTTTATTTTCCTTTGAATTCAAGATATCCTGGTGGATTACTGATGTGTGGTTGGTAGGTGTTTGGTTCTTGTTTCCCGGTGTGATGGGTTCCGTGTTCGTTTCTTCTAGAACTGGTATTTACAGTTATCTGACATTAAAAATTAGGATCAGTGGAGTGTGTGCTCACCTCATTGCTACTAGAATGTCTTCCACTACGACAATGAGGTTATCTGAGAAGTCGGGTATAGAGATGAACGGAGAGCGAGCGAAGGTGTTTAAGTTTCCTCCGGGGATTTCTGTAGATACGAGTCACAAGGACGAAATTGGGGTTTAGGGATTTTGTGAGAAGTTTGGAGTGTCTCTAGGGCGATGGAAATACCGTGGAGAAGGGTGCATGAAATATATTTTTATTGAATCGCGGTGAGGCTTGGATAATGGAATGTTCTCTGTGAAGGCGGAATATGCAACGGAGGATTTGCCTTTTGCCTGCTGCGATTCGATGGAGAAGATGGGATTTGATAGTGGCATATAGAGGGGCTCGGTAGTAGATGATGGGCTATATGAAAGTGTTGTAAGTGTATAGAAGGGTTCGAGAAACGACTCTGGCTGAGTCGGAAAAAGTTGAAACGGTTGCGCATTTTTGTCAGGCTTTTTGAGATACTGAGGTAGTTGGACAGAGGGATTCGTTGGTTACGAATAGAAATGTTGATAACGGAGGTAACTAATTTGGAGTTTCTGATGGAGTTTGGATGGTAAAATAGGATGGCTAATGATTTGTCGGCGTTGAGCTTTATTCTCCACCGGCTGGTCCACCGGCGGATGCTGTTGAGGGCTATTTGGATTTAATCGAATACGGAAAGGGATGTTTTAGGATGGTCCAGATAGCGGCGTCATCCGCAAAAAGTCTTGTTTGGATTCGGGTCGGATTTGTGGTAGGCAAATCGTGGGAGTACACAGAGCATAATAAGGGAGAGAATACAGACCTGTGAGGGACACCGGTTAGAAGATAAATTAATTAATTAATGGGGTGGGTATATGAATTGTGAATTCCCCTCTGCAGGGGCGGTTGGAAAGAAATGAATCTATTATTATGATGAAGTATGGGTTTAATTTAAGTGAAATCAGTTTTTACGTGAGACCGCCGTGCCAAATCCTGTCAAACGCGCAATATCAAGGAATGCAACAAGTGTACACCACTTTTGCTGGAATCTGTATGAAGTTTAAGGATGGGATTTATTGTGGAGCAGTGGGAACGAAATCGAAGCTGTTCCTGGGGGAGGAGGTTGTTGGTCTGTGAAAAATCTCGGAGACGGAAAGAGACGATTTTTTCCAAAAATTTTCCAGGAATGTGCACAGATATAATAAGGAATTGTGAGAGTCTGTGTCGGGCTTGGGTTTCATCATGAAAGAAGTTTTTTCCAGGCTGTGGAGAAGAGGGACACTCCAAAATAGGAATTGTAGGTGGTGGTTATTGCGTCTATGGATGGGTCGGGAAGTTGTTTTAACAAAAGGAGCTTTAGTTGGTTTAGGCCAGGAGCTTTGGAATTTTTGAGATTTTATATGAAATTTAATCTCTTCGAGATTGGCGGGGTTAAGGGGAAACGGGCTTTGGAGAAATTGGATGACAATGTTTCTGACTTGGTTTCTAAATAGCTCATTGAATGTTAGATGGTTTGGGACTTGTTGAATGTTTTGAAGGGATTTAGCGAAACAATTTGCTTTGTCTTGACGGTTGCTGAAAACGATGTGCTTTGAGATTAAGTAGTGCATAGTTTGGGTGTTTTGGCCGGTGAGGGATTTGAGTTTGTTAGGTACAAAAGTGTTTGCCGTTTCAGTAATCTAGGGATTGACAGGTTAATCTTCAGTTGTCTTGTAGATCGGAAGACGAGGGACCCCGGTGGAGCAGTGCGAATACGCGCTGCCATTCGAGGTCACAGTGAAATGCGGCCGATCGGCTGTGGTTTCGAATCCCGGTTAAGGCGACCGCATTTCACTTAATTAAGTTTAGGGTGTTGGAAATGGACAGGTGAAATAAAACACAAAATTGCTATAACAAAATAGAATTATTCTTTATTTAATAGCAATGCGTGGTAATCGCAGTCAGAGTAGGACAAAGACTGAACTAAAACTAGAAGAACGAAATTAAAATTAGTTTACAGTATTTGGGTGCTTTGCCGTATATCATGTTTCCCTTCTGAGAAAGAATAACGTAAACAGTCAACCCATTCATACACAATATTTATTACGTCTAGCTCACTCATCGACTTTTGTATTTAATGTTCTTGTTAAGACAAGGAATCCAACATAGGGTGCATGTTGCATGAATGGCTAGTGTGTAAGGGATTCCCGTACTCCCCTGAAGTAATTCGAAAGCGGTTTCGGGGTAGGAAGGGAACTGTAGTATGAATGAATGGCAAAAAAGATCGGAAAACGGGTTTGGGAGTAATTATGATAAGCTCGGAACGTTTCTAGCGGATCAAGTTTAAAATTGATTGTGGAAGCGTATTTTTGTGTTTGGGGAAGTGTTTTCGCTTGTTCTATAGAGGAAGTTAGTTGTGACACTTGGATGTCGAAGTTTTTAGAAATTATTAAATATAATATACCTAAATATAAAAAATAATTAAATATTTGAGATTTTGAAAAATGAATTCTTTGAAACCGGCTTTTCGATAATCGCAAACAATGATAAAGTTTGGAGGCGGCCCGAGAAGTTGAAATTTGAAATATCCGGGATGTGATCGGAAGTGATGGTGGTGGTAATAGAAGAGTCAGGTTTGGTAAAGGGAGTTAGTTGATCCGTGATGAGGATGTGGTCAACTGTGGAACATCCGTTGTGAGTGATACAGGTGGAGAGAATATCTCTGAGGCGGGAGATTGAGAGATCGTTGATAGTGTATAGCAGGGTTCTTCCGTTTCGGTTCGTGATGATGTCATCGAAATCGGTGTGGCGGGAACTGAAGTCGCTTAGGATAACGAAGTGGGTTTGTTGAGAAACATAGCCAAGCAGGTCTACCGAAATCCGGGAGTTGAGAGGGTTACAATCACAGACCATGAAGATTTGGAGATTATTGATGTGCAGGTTTGCTATAACGGTTTCGAGATGGGATGGCCCGTAAAAAAAATACTTGGCTTTGTGCGGGTTTCTGATAGGAGTGGTATCCTGTGATGTTGGATGTTGATGTTGGGTTTGCGGCGAGTTTCTGTAATGGCTAGAAAGGACAGGTTGTCGGTGGAAAGGAAGTTTTTGAATGATGGTAACTTGTGTCTTATTCCGCAAGCGTTGCCGGTGCCGAAAGAAAGTGTAGCGGATAATGAGGAGAGTTTAGAAGATGGGGGAGGGGGAAAAGGGGCGAATAAAAATATGATTACAACTTTATTGCCGGGCTGATACGAAGGAAACGCTCAATACAATCCTGGGTGCTTTCTTCTTCTTTTTGAATTCTTCGAGAAGGAAAAAGTCGAAAAGTGTTTCTGTGGTGAAATGGATATATTGCTTTATGGTACAGAAAGAAACGATTTGAAATCGCTCTTGGCGTCGGAGTGTTGGCGGTCGATGGTGGTTTCAATTATTTTTGTAAGTGGAACTGGAGTGTCTGGGGCCTCCTGGCCAGGCAGGTTGATTGACTTGGCAGAGGGGACACGGGTTCGTTATTTGAGCACTTGGATGCAGGGCTTCGGAGTCGTAAAAAAAATTCGACTCTAACTCCGACTGCTAATAATTTCAGTACTTCAACTTCGACTCCGACTCCGGCTCGGGCTACGACTCCGACTCTGACTACGACTTTGATCCAGCTCCGTCTACAGCAAAATTAAGTACTAAGATATTTTATGTTGTGTGTAATAAAAAAAGAGAAATATATACGTATACATCTAAAGAAATGATTCAATATTTAATTAAAAAGTCAAATTCAAATGAACCAAAATTTGTACTCTACTGAAAACGGAAATAAAATGTAAACGTGTACTCAGAGTCGATACATATTTTTTCGACTCCGACTCCATTGATCAGAAATTCCTCCTAAACTCCGACTTCGCAACCCTGTTTAGATAGAGGGTGACTGTTGGGCGTATTGGTTTATTGGGGCATTCAATTTCGACGTGGCCGAAAAAAAAGAACTTAGTGCATTGTAAGAGGCTTGGAGACCTGGGCGTGTGAGGGCTCACAAAGGCGAGATCGCCCGAAAATATGAAGCTCACCCATGAGAAGTGTATTGATCGTGATTTTTCTGAACTTAATGCTTCAGCATTTTAATACGTCCAGGGTGTGATGTTCAGGTTGACATCTCGGACTACAATCTAGATGGTGGGCGCTTTAGGTGAGTGGGTTAGGGGATTTAATTCGGGTTTCATTGCCGCTATTTCGACAGTTTTACTGTACATTGCCGTGCGAAGGGAATTTTGAATATTGGGGTGGAGCGGCGATTCGGCGATGAGGAATGCCATTTTGTTGTACTTTGTCTTTAAGGCAGTGATACTCTTAAAAGTGTGGGAGTGTACTGTGATTTTTGAGTTGTAAAGTTTTCAAGCAAGTGTCTAGGGTGTGTTTGAGGAGCTGACGAAGCCGTCTTGACGCTAGAATGGCACATGTTGAATGTCATCTCCTTCGCAATCGTCTCACAGCTTTTTATATATATATATATATATATTGCTATGGTGATGAATAACCCTGCGTTGATTATGATAAATATTGTTGTAAATCAAATAAGAGAGTTTTCCCTGAATATACAATTATAAATCTAAATCAAAAATTTACTTAACTATACACCAAGACATTTTAACTTCACCCGTTGTAATAGTA
>JABXWE010078726.1:0-10622 GCA_014611495.1 Limonius californicus
AAGTATAAGAGCATACTTTATCTATGCATCTCTTTACTAGATAATCATGTATTTATAAATTTGTTAAATGTTTGTCTTATTGGAGGTGGCATTTGAAATCATTAGAATCGTATTAAGAACGTGAACGTATAACACGTGATAAGAAAGTGAACTCCAATAGGGTAAATATTATAAATTTGAGGGTTGTTAGGGATATAGATAAACAAGGGTTGGAAAATAATTTATTCAAGTTTTAATATTTGAATCGAGCGGAGGTGTGATCGGGCTTCACCCAGAAAATCACACCCGAGCAAACAAATTAATTTAAATTTACATACAAAGATTCATGTTTGGCAATTAACGTTTTGGTAAATGTAATATTTGGGTAATTATATGAAGTTTTGGAATTGGTTGTTTTATTGAAGTAAATGAGAATATTCTGAAGAATAGAAACATAAAGGAAGCCACGAAACCCTGAGATAAGATGTAAAAGCCGAGGTATTTTAGCAAGGTGTGAGAACTTTGGTTTACAAGTTGCAAGTCACTAGTACAATTTACCAAAAGGGATCAGAATATAGCACAATATAATTTAATATTTTGTTGGTTTCCAACAGACTGCATGGACATATGAAGCATTAACCATTAATTTCCAGAAATCTTTCTCAAATACTTTTTTTTTGCTTTTTGTGTTTGTTCTGCATTAAATTTTACATATGGTGCTGTGAAATTCGACTGGGTGAATTATATACCTCTGTGAACCTTTGTTATTCTCATGCCTAAACTTTGTAAATTTTTAATGTTTTGTAACGAATTACATAATTTTTCTTATCATAGAAATGACAAAGCAGTTTTTGTACTTTTCCACCCGGAGGAATTCTATTCTCCGGAGCTAAAGGGAGGTCATTAAACTTATTTCTAAAACATAACCCGTATCACTATCCGATAGTAATATTTCGTCAACATTTTTAATTTCGTCACAAGTCAACCATCTAAAGTCTTTTTCTGGTAATTTCTGAGATGAAGCCCATCCATATACACACACACCGGCAAAAAAAACGGATCACTTAAAATTTATTGATATTAATGTAAAGGGTGCCTATATTGTATAAATATCAAGTCACTACTGACAAGTGGGTGTATTATAATATGAAGAGTCAAGAAACAATAACTTCAATTATCTGGCACCAGTTTTACAGCGTTGCTAAAATACTGTTGCTTATTGTGCAAGCTGTATTTTTTGTTTACACTTTATGTAGCAATATTGCAATTGTTTCTGCAGATCTGTTCTCAACTGGGTTAGTGTATTGTGTTTTACTTAATTCTGCATCGAAAAGTGCCATTAAGCATTGAAGATGTCGCCAGGGTTGTAGCTCTAGTGGAAGACGAGCGCAGCATTCGATATGCTGCAAGAGCTATTTATGTACCCCACACAACGGTTCACCGAGCTGTCCTTCGGTTTCAAGAAACCCAAAACTACACAAGGAGACCCGGATCAGGTCGACCAAGAGTAACAACGGCCCGTGATGATAGATTTTTAGTAAATATGGTCTTAAGAGATCGTCATTTAACAGCTCCTATGGCAAGAAATCGGTTGGCGGCGGTGCGGGGTATAATGTAAGCGGGAAGCTCGATTAGGGTCTTTCAAACCAGCAACAGGCCCAGAATTGCTCGCTCAACATCGAATTGCTCGGTTACAGTTTGCAAGACAGCACGTAGATTGGACAGAGCAGCAATGGGGCAATGTTCTATTCTCAGACGAGTCTCGAGGCGCTGTACGGTCCCCAGATGGTCGAGGGAAAGTGTGGAGAAGGCCAGGAGAACGCTACTTCGAATGTACATTTTCTCTAAGAACACCGTTTCACAAAGACTCGATACTGGTCTGGGCTGGCATATCTTTTAACGCCCGCACAGAGCTAGTTTTCATTGAAAATGTATCTTTGAACGCACATAGGTACATTGAAGAGATCCTTTCGGAACATGTTGTACCATACGCTCCGTTTATTGGAGATGGGTTCGTATTTATGGACAATAATGCCCGGCCACATGCGGCGCGTATCGTTTCAGAATATTTTGAGCAAGTGCAAATCAATCGTATGATTTGGCCAGCGCGCAGCCCCGACTTAAAACCTATAGAGCATGTCTGAGATATGTTGAAAAAACGCATTAGGAGTCGTGCAGTCGTTCCGGAAAATGTAAACGATTTCGAATTGCCCTGCTGGAAGAGTGGGAGAATATTCCTCAAACCGACATTCAGGGCGTCATTCGAAGTATTCACCGAAGCATGGAAACTGCAATAAGGGCAAGAGGAGAAAACACGAGCTATTGATAGCCTTTCCAATAAGTTTGTTTGTTGTTTGTTACCTAAATGAGTTTTTGTCTACTTTTAGTTTCCTCTAATTTTTGTAATAATATGCTATTAAATCTTATTAAACGAATTGAAACTGGTGAAAATGTTGTAACCTACTGCTAGTTACCTATTTTGACCAATATATTTACATAATAAAATAAAATAAATAAATACAATCATTAAATTGTAAGTGATCCGGTTTTTTTGCCGTTTAGTGTAGATTATTGTCATAAATATAGATAATCTGAGTATTTTCATCTGCTTGCGAATACCTTTTACTACACTATGAAATACCTCCTCTAATTCCGTTTTCGAAAAACAAATACATTTCATAATCAGTTAATAGTTCCAACTACACTGAAGTGTATTAGAGCATACAATCCCAAGCTAACCCCGGAGTTGTACAATACCAAATAGGATTCAGTCCATAACTCTTTTCCAATTCATGATTTGAAAAGTATTTAATTATTTCCCTCAACTGACTTCATACCAAAGTTCTTACGCTGAGCAATTTTCAGTTTCGGATTAGCGCTTTATTTGCACAGCACAAACTGGACGCATTTCTGTCTTTGTTAGTTGCTTGCAGATTCATATTTCCGACAAAGACGCATATCGTAGTAACATCTGCGAACGAAACAAGACTTACACTGTACGTATAACGTATTCTGTCGGCTGACACGTTTAGTAGAAAGAAACAGAGATACTTGAAGAATGTCGCGCAGATGTAGGCAAACGTCACTATGTAAATATGTTTCCAGCAGTATTTAAAATGTTTTTGTGGTTGATATTATTTTAATATAATATTATATTCTCTAAACATACCTAAGAGTTTTTATTTACAATGTTGTTTATACTGAAATTGTGGAAATTGGTATGTATTAAGAGGTTGAAGATAAAATAACAACATTTTTTTATACGCCAATTAAAGGTAATTACAGTTACTGGAATGTATTCTTGAAAATGGTAGATGGCGAAACAGGCGTAAACAGTATGAGTAAAATATACAATAATTTAATAACGAAACTGTACGTACGTACCACCACTGTAACCACTGTTGAATACCACCCAGAGCAACTAAATTAAATATAACACTAAGTAATGTGCACTTTTTTTTATTAATGGCAGGTTGTCTTTCCTTTGCTGCACTATTTTCCGTATGGTGGGTAAACTTATTTTTAATGCATCTAACTCGTTTCCGAACCGCTACAACGTCGCGTAATGGGCCAAAATTGTCTTTTTTGCGCGTAAAATAATCAAGTAGATTTAACACAAACTGTTGACACTGCGCATTCAAAAAAATTCCGGACATTTCTAACAGCGTTTTCTTTTTAGAATAGCTAAACACCAACTAACATCCAATGTTGAACTGGCTGTTCATAACAATAGTGCAACGTATATTAGTGAAAATTTGGTACTTGTAAAAAAACAATTTTATTTCAGATTTTTAGAATAGTACTTAAGTTAGGTAGAAGGTACCCAATTAAGCCAAACTGCGCTTTTGTCGACCCTCAACAGTTTTTACACATCTGGTTGTCATAATTTTGACCGGATCTGGGACGGGGTTGACAAAGGCTCTGACATTGTCGTCGAAATAGTTTTCACTTCTCAGTTCCCCAAGTGTATGTTTTACCATTTACCATTTTCAAGAATACATTCCAGTAACTGTAATTACCTATAATTGGCTGTATAACAAAAATGCTATTAACTTATCTTCAACCTCGTAATATCAATTTCCACAATTTCAGTAATAAACAACATTGTAAATAAAAACTCTTAGGTATCTTCTACTAAACGTGTCAGCCGACAGAATACGTTAAACGTACAGTGTAAGTCTTGTTTCGTTCGCAGATGTTACTACGACATGCGTCTTTGTCGGAAATATGAATCTGCAAGCAACTAACAAAGACAGAAATGCGTTCAGTTTGTGCTGTGCAAATAAAGCGCTAATCCGAAACTGAAAATTGCTCATCGTAAGAACTATAGATTAGATGACCAATTGCCTAGGTTACTTGCTAAAAATCTAAATGAATCGATAAATCTCAATTCGATATATTCATTATCAAATTATCATTCATTCTTAAAACTTTACTGAAAGAAATATACTTTTCTTCGTTATTAGGTATTAATTACAATTGGCTCTTACCTTCTCCTAGATTCTTTATAAACAACTGACAATCGTACGAACTTAAATTATGAAATAAAATTGGAATAAACAATGGATGTTTATATTTCAAATTGCAGTTTCTAGAAGCAGCTCCTCTATATTTTCCAGTGTAATGATCATGATCTCTTACTTTTGGGTTTTCTATAGAAAATACATTTTCACAAAGATAACAAATTTTTGTTTTCTTATATTCTTCTAGTTCGATATCTGTTATGGGTTTATTTTCTTTTAATAACTTATATATGGTTCTGGCATGTTCAATTATTCTTTTTTTTTAAACATTTGTCACTTTCCTCTCCTCTGTAAATTTCCAATGGGTTATCAATATTATTATAAGCACTCTTAACGTATAATCCATAACCACAGAGCATATGAAATAGTGTTTTATGAGTATACGATGATTCAGGATTTGGTTCGCATGTAGAAATAGGTTTCAGAATAGATTCAAAATCAGAATAAATTACATATGGATGTCTTTACATTCTTTGGATATTTTTAAATTTTAATACATTATCTCCAGGTATTATCGGCACGCATGGTTCATTACTAAAGCACACATTTTGATGTTTCTTTAAAGCTTCTTCAGTTCTTGCCGAGTATTTCAAACATCTTCTACAGAAATATTTTTTGTTTCGATTTACTTCCAACTGATCATTTAATAATCGACTGAAATTCTTAATCCAACAATAATAATTTTTGTCTTTATTTTCAAAGTATAGTAAGTCGATATTCATTTTATAGAATTGCTTGTTATTATGATACAAACGATAAAATATTTTTTCTTCATAATTAAACACGGTAACATTAATTCTATTGCGTGATTCAAATTTAGGTACGTCTTGGAGTTTGACAGGAAAATTTATTCCTTCAAAATTTAATTCTTTTATATATTCTTGCTTATTATAATGATTCAGTCTATCTACATGTTCTTTTTTCCTTAATGTAAACGGAAAATTACACCGTTTTAACAATAATGCAAGCTTTTTTATCTTTAATCCACTTAGGTAATTCTACATATGAATTTCCGCTTAAAGGTGTATATTTGTTTATAATAATTCTCGATTAATTTATATTTTTCAAAGTCCATCCAGATGCTTTTTCTTGTAGTTCATCCCATCTTGATATAAATAAATCCCTTTGTTCATCCCGGTATTCCTCCAGGCCGCCTTTTTCTCTTAAGGCTGGTCTTTAGCTAGGAAAAATTTCGATTTTAAAATAGAAAGTGATATGCAACCCAAAACTCATCATCTACCTGCCTATCACGAAAGAATGTTAATCTGTAAGATAAAAATCAAAACATTGTCACTACCTAAGGGGCTTAGAGGCATGAGTAATAACCGCCTACCGGTGGAGTAGATCATAGGCAAATAACAATTTGTGTTTATTTGCGTGTGAGTAGCGTTATTTAAATTAGAAAGTTACAAAGAATAATAATTGCTCTATTCTATTACTATTGTTTGTTGTATTAGGTCGGATTTTGTGTAGCTACAATTTCAATTATTTTTATAACTAATAGAAGTTATTTTTATCTATTTTCATCATTTTTGAAGTGTCTCATTATTGTACAGGTTTAGTGCGTTGTTGTGATAATTTTAGATTTTGTTAAACTCCTCTGAATTTTGTATTTTTGAAAGCCTAAATCGAATTAACAGTTTATGCTTTTGGGTGTTTTTGTTTGCTCCGTCTAATTTGATACATTGTGTTGGTTTTGGGCATTGTGGTTACTGCCACTGGTCATTTTTTTTAAGAATTAAAATCCTTACGACACGAAGGTTTTGGATGTTCCTATTTTGATTTTGATGTTATTAAAGAAACGCGAAAAGGATTTTTATCTATTTTCAATGGACGTTAATTCATGTGCGGTATCGGCAACAATTTCTATAGGTGCTGGCTACTCGCAATTACAAGAGTTTTCTTCTGCACTTGATATTCCATCTCCATCGCGTGCCACGTTTTCTAATTATCACAGTAAAGTATGTGATATTTACAATAAAGCTGCTCTTGAGAGCCTGAGAGAAGCCGCCGAAGAAGAAAAAAAGTTGGCATTAGAATTGGGCGAAGTAGATGCGGCAGGTTATCCTTGTATTACCGTGGTAGCAGACGGTGCGTGGAGCAAAAGATCATACAAAACAAATTATAGTGCCTTGTCAGGTGTAGCTTGTATAGTCGGTCTTCCCACCAAAATAGTTCTTTACGTAGCAGTAAAAAAAAACAAGTTTTGTATTATTTGCGCTCGACAAGTTTTATACAGAAATGGCGTTTGTCCCGAACACAGTTGCTATAAAAATTGGTCCGGAACATCAACAGCAATGGAGGCCGGCAATATAGTCGAAGGATTTCAAAAATAGGTTGAAATGTATGGCCTAAAATATATTAAATTAGTGGGCGATGGCGATAGTAGTGTCTCCAAAAAACTGGTAGAGTGTATTTCTTAATAATGAATTAAATTTGATTCCTGAATTTCACCGAAGTGTATACAAACAATTCAGTTGAACAATATAACTCGAAAGTAGCAAAACCGGTAGGTGGGAAAAGAGTTAATTTTGCCATTCGACGATCATATCAAGGCAGATGTGATGCTGCAGTAATTGCTCATAACAACTTAGGGAACCTACATGGAGTCGTGCAAGCTGTGTCTCAAAGTACTCCTGGAAAATATATGTATATTTATTATAAAATCAGAAAGCGTAGATTATATCTTCGTAGAAATCAAGGAAATAAAAAGATGCGCATTCAAAAAACTGCTGCCGGAACTGACGGGGACTATGGGCTAGTAGATGAACAAATGCCAGATATGACAGAAACGATATTCCTTCAAAAGCGAGAAATTTTTATAAAAGAACTTAGTACCAATCTGAAAACAATTTTAGAAGATACTGTTGGACAATATCGATCCAATAAGTGGGTGGAAGAAAGGCGAAAAAGATTAACTTCTTCTAAATTTGGCATAGTATGCAAACTGTTCGCCTAAACCTATTACGTAAAGTATAATTAATATGGCATTAAAAATAATATATTCTATGTCCATACTACAACAAACAGTCTCAACCTTCGCTTTGATAATGATAAGTACCTCGGCGACCACACATGAATATTTCTGTGAAACCTCCGGAAGAAAACCCCTCGTAGAATTTCATTGTAAAAACAGAACAAAACTTTGCCGCCCACATTTGGATTTCATGAACATTATTTTACTTAACAAAATATAAAATAGAATATTGGTTTATTAATACACAAGAAAATGTGTATGACACGCACTTCGCAAAGTCCATTCTGGTCATTTAATTTCTGGTGTTCTTCTTCTTCTTCTTCGAGTTTATCTCTTACGAGATCGGCTTATGGGATTAACCTGTCATCCGTAGTTGACGAGGGTCAATATATTTCGATAATTTTGTTCGTGTAAGAGGTGTTGCCTAAGTTTTCATCAAATTTTTGAATATTTTAGGTTTAATTCTCAGTAGTAATAACCAAATTACAAGGACGCTAAACAAGTTGAAGATTTGATTAATTAAGTTTTACCATCTGAATAACTTAGTTCACCATGCTAAAGAGCCAGATTTTCAAAAACACAATTAATTTGTCAATTATAGGCTAAAACGCCTCTTTTATAAAAGAGCCTCACATATGTTTATTATCAAAAATTTTAAAATTTTATTTCTTTACCCTGGGCAAGAAAGCATTGTATAATCAATTTATGAAGTGAGAATTTTTCTAGCTTTCAGCGTTTAGCAGTAATTTGGTTTTTAGAATGTAATTTTTGCGATCAAATATCTCTTGCTAAAGACCAGCCATTTTTTATTTTTTCGTCATTTTTTCCTAAAATCAAAAATAAATTTTTGTTCCTCTTGTAAACTGTATTCGGAGACATACGGTATATAAATTTTTTTTAAATACATAACAATTGCATAGATATTGCCATGAATCTAGTAAGACTAATTATAATTTTCTTTTATTTGTTAGTTAGCAACTTTTTGAATTCAAAGACACATTTGGTTTGTCAATACATAAAATGTTCCATTATGGCCGGGTAATAAAACGATTATCTAGCCATCACCGTAATAAAGTTGGCTTGACACCGAAGTTTCTACCTGAACAATCTACAGCTGTGTACTGGGCACCCTTTTAGGATGTGCGCCTCTCGCGGCCAAGTTGGAGAACTAAATGTGCAAAATATACAAAAATGACATGTGCTTATTTAAATAATACACCTTTTTTTGAAACTGGTTATTATTGATTTATATCAAGTACATCATTTTACACATGTCTGCTTATTTTCTTTTCTAAAAGTATCGTAGGCATGAAGATACATCGTCCTCTACGTTCTTGCTTTTATTTAAATAAATAATTTTTTCTTCGTCTTGTTTTAGATTCAGCGGGCTAGGGAATAGTATTATTAATGTTAATCCAAAAAATCAAAAGGCTATCTTTAGATTTAGATACCAAATAATGCAAAAACAATAAAAATAAAACGATTGCGGTCTACTTTTTACGTGATACATTTTTTTTAAATAATCAAACATATTCAGCGGTGTAGATATTAAAAATACGCGTAATTTGATGTATGATACATATAATAAAAAAAGTGAATTACACCCAAAAAATGAAAAAATAACCAATTTTGACCGGGAGGATCAGCCTTAATATATCATTTTGTAACTGAAATTTATGTATCATTGTGAAGTCTTCATTTTCCAGCTTCATAAACTCACATTCCATCTCTAAATTTATTTTAATAGCCTTTTCTATTATCATATCCATGCATGTTTCATTCGACTTTCCTTAATATATTTTCCACATTCATCACACTTGATCTTTTTTACTCTTTCTTTTTTCGGTTTAACAAATATGTCATCATTAAATGGAAATATTTCCAAGCTCTTCTTGTTGTCTCTCTTTATTTTTAATTGCTCTTCGGCATTAATAATTTCGTTTATCAATTCTGCTTTATTGTATCTTTTAATTTATCTTAAACCTAAAGATTTTGCCATATTATGTAATTCGAGCAAACCACCACTATTCAAATCATGTTTTACTTTATACAAATGTATTCGAGTATCCTCGATATATGCCCCACACGTATCACGTTTGATCTTCTTTACTCTTATTTTTCTTTGAGTTAACATACAGATCACCAAACGGAAATATTTTTAGGTTCTTTTTGTTTTTTTTTTCTCTTTATGTAATTGCATTCGGGTGTTTTTGATATATTTTCCACATATGCCACACTTGACTTTTTTAACTCTCTTTTTCATTGGTTTAGCAAATAAATCATCATCAAATGATGAAAATATTTCTAAATTCCGCAAAGCGTCTCGAGGCATAGCCTATTTTTTCCGTTTTTTCTATCTTTCTGTAATTGTTCTTCAGTTTTAATAATAGCTCTTATTAATTCTGCTTTACTATATTTTCTAATATATTTTATGTCTAATGATTTTGCAATGTTAAGTAGCTCAGATAAACGAAGATTATTCAAGTTCATTCGTTTCATTTATTATAAGATAAAATCTAACAAACCTTTTTTAGCAAACAAATAAGTTCCATCCATTTTTATGCAAATCTGTTTTTATGTGCCTTTCAAAATTAGTTCTAGTATTATAATATCTACCACAATTACATAATAAACGGGTAGAATTCCTGCTTTTTTACATTGTTTGCATGTTTTTTCATATTTGATTTTAGTTCTAAACAAACAGAGCAACGACATATCATTTATTAGAAAATTTATTCATTAAAGGCTTCAAGATTAGGAAAGTGAATATTAAGAAAACCTAATTTTACCACGGTTAATATGTTATTTTCATACATTTTAAATTGAGTATGCATATTTTTATATACTAATCGTTCTAATTCATTATTTGCTTTATTTCTCATACCGTTCACTCTTTTTTTGGAGCATTTGCCAAGCTTCTTGGTTGACATTATGTAAGCGATTCATGAAATTGTTTACATTTTTTTTTCATGAATAATTAACCATACACAGTGCGTGTTAGACACATTGCCGCTGTTTAGTTCAGACTGTAAGAAGTTCAGGATTCAAAAATATGTGGTATGCCTGGTGAACGAAAATTTATTAAATAATTTAAAGATTATTTAATTAACCGAGAAAATAAATTACTTGTAAAAAAATTAATT
>JABXWE010078737.1:0-10117 GCA_014611495.1 Limonius californicus
AGTACGGATATTATATCAAGTAGCTGTGTGGTCGACAATTGTATTCGTAGGGTTATACTACAATATTCAAAAGTTTTCTTACTATGTGACAGGTATTTAATATTGCGGCCTTTTGTAATTGTATGTACAGCAATGATGGAAGCTCCAATACCTTAATGCTTTCGTGTAGCGCTTTAGGTATGACTCCTGTTGTTGAGAGCACAATTGGCACTGTTACTGCTTTATCCATATTCCATTGCTGTTTAATTTCGATACCCAGCTCTGTATATTTGGTAAGTTTCTGCACATGTGTGGATTGCAGGTTATGTGTGTTTGGTATCGCTACATCTATTAGGTAAAGCGCTTTTTTTATTTTGTCAATTAATGTGATGTCGGGTCTGTTACCTTGTACTGTTTTATCTGTGATCAGTGTTCTGTCCCAGTAGAGTTTATGGGTCGCGTTTTCTATTATTATTATTATTATTATTATTATTATTGGATGTTAGAGCTTTGGCCTTTATATGCCTTCCATCATTTCGACGCTTAACGGTTCTTTTGTAACTTATGAGCCCTTTCTTTGTTAGAAAAGTTGTAGGCTATTGATAAATCTTATAAGGTCTCTGGACTTCGAGTCCCTTATTTCGTTAGGTGTCATGGTTGCCTTTCCGAAAAATGTTTGTCTGCGTCGACAGGCAGTATTGCATTCGCATAGAATGTATTCTACCGTTTCCGCTGCCTCGTTACATAAACGGCAGATTTATTCCTCAGTTGTACCAACCTTAAAAAGATGGTATTTTAATATTGTGTGGCCTGTGAATAAGCCAGTGATGGTTTTCAATTCAATTTATATCCCTTCCTGAGGTTTATCTTTGTGCAGAGGTGTATGGTATAAACCTTAACCTGGAAGATGGTAGTTATGGTACCGAGGGATTCAGAAATGCGGCAACCGGGTCCATAGACCCCGCTCCAGTTCCTCCTCCTTCCATCTTCGAACCATCCGTATACCACTGCAGGGACCCTTTCTTGAAGGAAGATCCTCCCGAGGACCACACTTCCCGGTCTGTGATGGTCACTCTAAAAGGTTGGTTGAAGTTGTATTTTATGGGCATAAAATCCGATACGGTGCAGGCCGTGTGCTCTAGGTGAGTGATACTAGAATACCTAAGTGGCCTGTCAGGTATCCTGATTTGAATTTACTTGTCCTTGCAAGTGTGAGGCATGTAGCATTGCCTCCTTTTGCACCTGAAGGTGTAGGGGCATTAGTCCTAACATGGTCTCTATTGCTGCAGTTGGACAAGTGCTCATTGCACCTGTTATATTCAGCCAGGCGAAACGTTGTATGTTCTCTAGCTGTAACTGAGTAGTGACTATTTTGTTTTTGGCCACCACACGACTGCTGTGTAGGTGACCATGGTTATTATTATAGCCACGTATGACCAATGCATCATCACTGGTTTTAGCCCCAGTTTCTTCCTACCAGGCATGCTAGGGATGCTAAAACTGCCTTCTTCTGCAGTTTATCAATGTGTGAGTTTACACGTCAACTTCTGATCTAATGTAACTCCTAAGTATTTGGCTTCATTACTATAGTCAATAACCGCCTCTTCTAGCATGAGAGCTTTTAGGTTCAGCTTCCTACGTCTAGTAAAGGGGACGATTACCGTTTTCATTGGGTTTATGCATAAGCCTTGATCTCGACATCAACTCTGGATGGTATCTAGAGCTTTCTGCATGCGTTGTGGCAATCAAATTTTCTACGGACCACTACTACCAAGTTGTGGTCGTACCCCTGTATTTCGAAGCCGTCTTGTGTTAACACATTGAGGAGGTCGTCGACTACCACAGACCGCAGGAGAGACGACAGAACCCCACCTTGGGGGCAACCTCTGGCAGCGGTAATGGTAACTGCTTTTCCTCCCAGCTTTGCTGTAAGTTTTCTACTTTTAAGCATGGCTTTAATCCATTTGATAGTAGAGGGATCGAAGCCCTTCTCCGTGGCAGCTCTTTCTATAGATTCGAAGGAGGTGTTGTCAAAAGCACCCTCTGTGTCTGCGAAAGCACAGGGAGCTATCCCAAATTACTGGATAAATAAATTTTTGTGGGCAGATTTATACATCAGAGTTTGATATGCAGTTTACTGGTTGAAGTAAAGTTCATTCAACTCAAACAGGGTTTATAATATGATATCTGAAATACTTAAACTTATATATTTATAAATAAGACTTTGTTGTTTAGGTTACTTTATTTAAAAGATGGGTAAAATTGAATAACAAACATGCCGAACAGGTGTCTGATTCATAATACCGTCAATAAAAATTTAGATATTACAGTACCTTGCGATTTGTATTTTATGTTGCATATTTTTGGAATGATAGCTCGTACTCGTATAAGTTTGGCCTACTACATTCCACCCTATATGTTATATTCACAACGGTAAATCAATATTTTGCAAGTTTATTATTATTTGTAGTTAATTCCTTCCTACTGTTAATACTTATAAACAATTTATTAATAGTAAATTGTATGAATATAACCAGTACTGGAATTTGTAATGTTGTTGAAAGGATCTAAATAATTTACTTATTTATCCTTTACGGAATTTACACAGAATATTTTTTATTGAATTTCGCTTTAATATTTTTGCTTTTTCCTTCCAGCTTTACGTTTTTATGTATTTTCCCCTACCTGCGACACCTACAGCTGCGACAATGCTCAGTCTGCCAGAAATAAGCGCACAGAACTTATAGAAATTATTTTCAGTTCAATAGCAACGCAGAATCGATGTGAAACTCAATAAAGCGTGTTCGAATTTGTGTTTAATTTAATGTGCGCTTCGTGATAAAAAATAGCTTTATTCTCATTTTTTTCATTTTATAACACACCTAAGTGATACGCAACGGTAAATTCAATTAGTAACTTAGAACTTTTAAAATAATATTAAATAATGTCCATCTACATTTTTCTCTATTCCTTGACGGACCAACCTCAAGGATGGTCACAATTTTTCAAGCTGTTGTTAAATAGTCCTGTACACATTTTGCAGCTATTCCAAAAATTTTAAATTAATTTTTCACCTGGTATGTAAATAAATACTTTTATAAGGGTATATTTGATTAAAATCTAAAAAAGTTTAATATTTAAGAATAGATTAGCTACGGAAATAGTTTTTCGCAGTTGGAACGATTTGATTATCAGTTATTTTGCTGAACCTGATGCAACAGATATGCAAGTGTTTACGAAGCCTAATTAATATTTATGTAGATATGTATGTTTA
The DNA here is from genome assembly GCA_014611495.1 of Limonius californicus. Lineage (NCBI taxonomy): Eukaryota > Metazoa > Arthropoda > Insecta > Coleoptera > Elateridae > Limonius > Limonius californicus. The sequence continues at coordinate 3,254 of JABXWE010078737.1, forward strand.
TACCATGGCCAATCTATATTGGAATATTTAACTACACTTATGTTGAAAACTATGGCATGAGGTCTGCAAAACAATCACAGGTTGCGTCCATTACTTTCCACCATCTTGTGCTTATGGGTTTTCCATAAAAGTTTAAAAATCTTATTGGGTTTGCTAAGTATAGCATAGTTGAATAAAGTACAAGAAGTGTTCAAATTTAAACAGGAGTTTGTGTATAAAATAGGGTATTACAACGATGAAAACTATATTACTTTTCGATGTAGTCTCCCTGGCTATCAATGCAATTGTGCCATTGATCTGGAAGCTTTCTAATACCTTCCTTAAAGAATTCTTTGAATTGCCTGCTTGTCCATTCCTGAACAGTTTCGATTATTGGTCTGAAATCTTTTTCCGGGTAAATATTCTTTTAGTGGGCCAAACAGATCAAAATCGGAGGAAGCAGAACCGGTGCTGCATGCAGTCCCACTAAAGTTATGGTTTCCATGTTCTTGCATTGGTATGAGGGCGAGCATTGTCTTGGAGAAAGCAAACAGAACTGTGTCTTCTCTACCGATGGTTCTTGATTGCCATCTTCAATGTACTGCTCACAAGCGAATAATAATAATTAATTGTACGCCGTTGTTTAAAAAAATCAACCATGAGCACCTCTTGAGAATCCCAAAAATGTTGCCATTCCTTTATCAGCTGTTAATATAGGTCTTGCTTCCTTTAGTCTTAGTGTTTAGGTCTGACACTACTGTATGTTTGCACATTTTAACTCAGGGGAAATAATGTACCCAGGTTTTATCATTTGTCACAGTTAAGTAAAAAATGTATCTCCTTCTCTCTCATATCGCTGGAGTAAAAAGGAAGCGATTTGTAAACGATTCAACGTGTATTCTTCGTTCAACAAGCGCGGAATCCACCTAGCACTGACCTTTCAATACTTTAACTTGTTTTTATAATGAACAAGGCCATTACCGTTTTCTTCATTTTTACAATGAACTGAAGTTGCAACTCGTCGTATACGAGACTTATTTTCTACACGAGTTACTCCGTTTCCAAATGATTGCGCGACTATTCAAACACCTGACTTTTAGAAAGACATTGATCGCCGTATTGTGCTCGCAGGCAGTAAGAATTTCAGTCGAATTTACGCCTTCGTTCGCAAGAAATTTAATTATTATTCCATATTACAATAAACTGAACTTTCCAACGTCGTAACTGTAACTGTCATAATAGTATTATAGTCAAAGAGTTGCCAAGGAAATGTTAACATTCCTTTAGTTAATTTAATTATTGGTATTATCTTCAGCCGGGGTTTTAACCTAAACATTCCTGTTTATCATTGAACACTCTTCATCTTTAGATGAAACAATGTACAGAAGTAGTTATTTAGCTAAGGTTACTCATTTACTGTTGAAAATTGGTATTTTCTAATATCTTACTTTATGGCCAGCAAAAGGTTGGATTTATTTTTAACTGGTCTGAATTTCACTTGGTCTACTCTAAAAAGAACTGTCGCAGCCACTGGTACTGAAACGAATTATTATGCTTTTAAATCTTTGATTTAATATTTAATGTAGTAGTTAAATTAATTTTTAAATATCAGATTTTCTATGGACAAGCTCTCTGGCGATAAGGATCAACTTATTTTGGGTATTGTGACGCCCAGCTATAAGAACGGCGACCAGTGTTGGGTACTATCTAGATACATGTATCTAGATACTGGATCTAGATACTATTCAAGTATCTAGTATCTGTATCTAGATACGTTTATAAAATTGTATCTTGTATCTGTATCTAGATCCTATTAAGCGGTATCTTTTTCATTAAACAATAAAAGATCCTAGATACATTCAAGAATTATAATTTATTTTATGTAGTTTTCGAATTTTATTAAAACATTTCTTCAATTTAAAATTTAGGACATTTTTGGACATTTAAATTTTAGGGTTTACTTTTAGCAGAAAAACCCAAATACGTCTTAAGATAGGTAATGGTAATAAGCATTCAAACATCCCCATTTTGAGGGAGATAAGAACTGTAAGAAGCTTAAGATTTTAAGTATACATTTACCTATTGTGGCTATACAAATTACAATAACCGCCCTTGCTGTTTTCGATATTGGGAATTTCCAAGCAAATCTCATAAGTAATAACCGAGCGGTAGGCTTATCTAAAGTCTTGACAAAACTTGAAGTTTTCTCAGTATAAATAAAAGTAGTGGACAAGTACAGAATCAATTCTTGTGCTACAATTAGAAGAATGAATGATAACGAAAGTGCTTTTTTGGAAGTGCCAGCGATACTGGATGGCTATCCCAATAAAATGTTCTCTATTAATTATTTTGTGTCTTATTATTATTATCGAATTGTTAACAACCCTAAATTCCGTCAGATTTTCTTTAAAAATAATATTATCATGGTTTATGCGCGGTTCCACTTCTGGAAGTGTAATTTTTTAAAGTAGGTATCTAATTTGTATCTGAGAAGGATCTAGATACATTTTAAAGTATCTTGTATCTGTATCTAGATACACGTAGTAAAATGTATCTTGTATCTGTAACTAGATACACTTTTTTAGAAGTACCTGTATCTGGATCTAGATACAAAAAAAAGGATCTTACCCAACACTGACGGCGACACAGTGAAGGAAATAATTTTTCCTACACAGAAAAAAAATATCTAATGACAACACCAGTAAGGTCCAGGTATCTAGACAAGGGTTTGACCAGCGTCGGTCGGAGAAGGTAGGGTTCAAAGTATGTAGGCGCCACCTGTTTAGAAAAATAAACCCTTGGCTCGAAGATGACGTAGATAAACAGGAATCTCCCTGAGAGAACGGACTTACCTTACTGATAACACTAAAGTCTTTCATATAATTACAAGACACAATAAAACAACAAATTACTTGACGTAATTCTCAAGTATAATCAATAAATGGAAAAATTGAAATTACAGTTGAATATAAAGATTTGATCAAATAAAATATTTCATTAATATCTCAAAATATTGACCCCACATTGGTCACAAATCTATATAGTATAAATATCTTTCAAATAAAGAACAGACCACAAACATCCCTGTGTGATTTAATGATTCGTATAATGATTAAGTTTAATCCTGGGGAAAACGATAATGCGTCAATAAGGACCAAATTAATAAGAAGCGCAAAATAGCTTCGCAAAGTGATTAATCAATAGGTAACCCGCCTAATTCACGATAAACGAGATCTCGATTAGGTAAATTAAGAATTAACTACCTACTATTGAGGTATAAGCGCATCGACAAAATTAATAGTTCACGCAATATCCTCCCTTATTGAATGTCAGCGTCAATAAAAATTAAATCAGAACCTCGAAATATGCGGACCGTTTACAAAAGTTACCAAATGCAATAAGTATTAAATTTATAAATGAATTAGCTGTAAAATTTGTTCGGTATCAATGTTATAATTTGAAAGTGTATAAAACAATAGTTATTTGGTCGTATTCTGTCGGATGATCTTCAGAGTCCTTGAATTTTTAAAGGAATATTTAAAACAGACCTTTTTGATGCAGAATTCCCATTTACAGCGCACACCTGAGCGGACATCTGGCTTCCAAAATCGCTCTTGGAATTTGGCCTTGAAATTTTCCGTGGTGAATATACGACTTGAAAACCTCTTCAAATTCTACGACGTAGGAAAAAACTTCCAGTGGTTACGAACTTTTCAGCAGCTCAAAGTTTTTCCGGTAGTTACGAACTTTTCAGCAGCTCAAAACTTGCCTAAATAATACACAATACTAAATAAAGCGACCGAATTAGAATCAAACTTCCTTAGCTTACCACAGATGTTTATCGGCAAATAGAAAAACCTCTTCAAGGGTGTAATAAATTGGTTAAAAACCAGGGAAAATCTCACTAACACCTCACAAGGTTAAGACTTCCCTAAAACTTGAACTTTTCAACAAAATTAGGAACAAATCCTTGGTCTAAATTGACCGCGATGAATATCAAGCTACACACACTTGTCAAGTATCAGAATAATTCTGCCGGCTCGAGGAAATCTAAACTCTAGTTGACATTGAAACCCAACATGCGCAAAACCGAAGCACGCTATCCACCTGCCTAAATTTGAAATAAACTCCGCAATATACACTGTGCGTCGAAATCGCACGTTACAGAATCCCCCCCCCACCAAACTTTTACGACGACCAAAACCTTGGCCTGAGGAAAATGTACGGAAACCCAAGATATGACGTAGTCATCCCAGATGAAACCGTAGCGAAGAAAACTATTCGACGAGAAAAAGGGTGAAGAACAATAACGTGAGTCTTCCAACCGTCCACAGCATACATTCGAGATCCAAACTACTGAAAGAGAAAAAAACAATCTGACTGAAAACCAAAACCCAACCCCACACAAAACACACCTATCTGGATGGCAGAAAGGAATTCATTCCAAAACCAGGGGCAAAGTAACACTACCAAAGGGATCGAGACAGTCCCTCGCTGCTGGATGGAAAAGCTGCGCCGCTAAACTGCTCGTCAACCTATCGTAGCGTACTTCCACAACTGGAAATGTTCAGTACCCCCCCTACAATATCATCCAAATACCCAACCCCTAGACAACATTCATCCTTTCGGTAACAAACCCACGAGAACCAATAAACAAACATTCCTACAGCTAACCAACTGACCCATCAACCAACCTATAATCCACCAACCAACACAACAACCAATCATCCGGCTAATCCACCAACTACCAACTAACTAACCAACCAACAAATCAACTAAATAACCGGATAATCCACCAAACGTCAACCAACTACCAACCAATCAAATGATCAATCAATCAACTGAGAAATGTTCAAAGACGAGATGTAAATGCCTGAATATAGTGACCTTCCCTTCAATGCCCAACCAACCACCCTAAAAGCATCTAATCGCCATCTGAAATTGAAGGTTCGTGATGTAGCTTAAGATCCTTGGCGTGCCAATTTCCTTTAAACCTTCCATCAGTATCCATTAATTCAAAAGTCCACGGAGAAAGTCTCTTACGTATCTTGAAAGGACCTACATATTTCGGAGCAAGCTTGGCCGAATAATATTTTGAAGCGTCTGATAAAATCTTGTTTCTTCGCCACACCAATTGGCCAGGAAAATAATCAATATGACGTCGACGTAAATTATAAGCGTTTCGACTCTTCTCATAAGCTTTTAGCAACCTAGTATGTATGTCTTCATATAACCTTTTGAATTCTTGGGAACGAATTTGGATCTTAGCTATGTCACGTATAATTTCAACATCTTCTTCGCTATTCTTCTCGGTATTATCGGTACGGTACTCTTCTCCATCTAAGACGATCTCTCTACCAAAATTTATGAAGAATGGAGTCATACCAGTTGATTCATGTTTTGAAGTACGTAATGCACAGGCAACCCTCGCTAGATACATATCCCAATCTCTCTGATTATCGCTAATGTACGAAGAAATCGCAGTCTTCAACACTCTATTCACCCGCTCTGTAGGATTTGCTTGGGGATGATACAACGCTGTATACTTAATCTCCACTCCATAACTATCAGTTAGTTTCCTAAATTCTTTACTACGAAACTGAACTCCATTATCTACAACAATATATCTAGGTGCTCCAAACAATAAAAACACATTTTCTTCTAAATTCCTAATGATTGATGGAGTTGTAGCTGAATGTAACGGAAAAACTAAAGGTAGTTTACTGAAGTAATCGGCAACAACTAAAATGTAAGTATATCCACGTTTAGATCGAGGTAATGGTCCTATTAAATCTGCAGAAATTAACTCCCACGGTTTTGTTATTTGTGGTCTCCCAACCATAAGTCCTACAGGTTTCTGTTGTTCGACCTTATGACTCAAACATACTTTACAGGATCTAATGTAACGAGCGACACTACAACGTAACTTAGGCCAATAATACTTTTCTGTAATTCTCGCGACAGTTTTGGTAACACCTAAATGAGCAGCAGTAGGAACATCATGATTTAATCGAATAATCTCATTCCGTTCACTCGAAGGTACAACAAGTTTCCAACTTCTACTATCATCACTCAACCCAGTGTAACGATTCTTCACGTACTTGTACAACTTATTTCCATCTACTCTCCATTCAGTATACCTATTCGGATTCTCACGAGCTAGCTTACACATTTTCAAATGCCATCTATCTTGGCTAAAACTATCCACACCAACCACATCCAAAACAGGTACTGATCTAGAAAGAGCATCAGGAACAACATTATCTTTCCCTTTCCGGTGAATGACATCAAAACTATATTGTTGTAACCTCACAGCCCAACGAGTTAATCGGCCACTAGGATTTTTCAAATTATTGAGCCACACTAGGGAGTAGTGATCCGTTATCACTTTAAAATGGGAACCTTCAACGTAGGGTCTAAATTTTTCTACGGCCCACAAAACCGCTAAACATTCTAACTCGGTTGTCGTGTAATGGCGTTCTGCTTTCAGAAGAGATTTACTAATGTAACTGATAACACGATCTCCCTCAGGATATTCTTGACTGAGTACGGCACCTAATCCAAAATTTGAAGCATCAGTCTGAATCACAAAAGGTTTCGACAAGTCTGGACAAGTCAATACTGGAGCAGAAACTAGGAATTCTTTGATGGTATTCAAGGCAATCTCGCATTCTTCTGACCATACGAACTTGACTTTCTTCCGGAGAAGATTAGTTAACGGAGACGTAACTGTTGAAAAATTTGGCACAAATCGACGATACCATGATGCCATTCCTACAATTCTACGAACTTCAGATACATTCCGTGGCGTAGGTATATTCAAAATTGCAGCAACTTTATCTGGATCGACATGTAATCCATCTTTACCAACAATGTATCCTAGGT
>JABXWE010078747.1:0-11693 GCA_014611495.1 Limonius californicus
TATACCCATTATAAATAAAAAAGTGCTTCATTGTGTTCCACCATAAAAATATTGTGCTTCAGAACCTAATCTTTGGTCATATATGGAGTTTGTAAAATAAAAGCTGTGGCAGATTCATTTGAGGCTTTCCTCTGCTGGCAAAGTACACAAAAGGATCTTCAAGTGGTGAATCTTCGTGGTTTGATGTTCATTATGAGGTTATGTAAGAACACTATAAGCAAAAACAAAGCATATTAACCTTTACTAAGATTGGTACAATTCATTGTGAACATTCACTTACTTGTGTGACATTTTATGTATCTTCGAGAACCACTACTTAACAAAATAGATAAAAGAAATCATATGACAAGAAACAACCGTTTACAAGCAGCTGATGCAATAACCAGGTAGTTCTGTTTGCACTTGGGAGCTGCGTAGGATACCTACGCGCATCGCAGGGTTGGATCGAGGAAAATTGGTTTCAGGTAATTCTTATAAGAAAGTTATTTTTTTTTTGTTTATTAATAAAGAAAATGAATGTGTATAATTTATGTAAAATCTGCATCGGTACAAATTTTATTGAGCATAGTTAATTTCTTAATTTGATATCTTTATTTAGAATTTGGATCATTTAAATACCTGTCGTTTGTCTTTTTGTGTCTCTATATTTAGAAGTATATGCAGTACCCTGAGATAGTAATCAACGATTATTCTTGAATAAGGTAGGTTGTTATGTGAACAATATTTGCTGTAATTAAGAGCTAGCAACATTTCTGTTATACCGGGTTGAATGAATGTCTATGGTGTTTACATAAAGTAAAGTTTTGATTAAGATTTGTACTTTTGTGTATACAGGGAAAATTCCCTTATTTGACTAATAACAATTATTATCATTGCGAAAGCTATAATCACCATATCAAATTTTATGGCACCTTCAACGTACGGGCTTTATAGCATTTTTTAGGGCGCATCAACGTGGAGCAAATAATTAAAACTACTCTAGTGTATTATAGCAATATATATATATATATATATATACGAGAAGCTCCTTAATTGAAAAGAGTTTACATTAAACCACATCAAAGAATAAATCAGGCTAAATACTCGTTTATATTTATTGGATGACTTAGAAAATCATCCATGTATTAGTTATATTTTTAAAATAAAAAAATATATTTCTTACAGCACTACTTAAATCTAAAAAGTACAACCGTATCTCTTACCCCTAACTAAATGTAGAAATATTTAACGTAAAAAAGTGTATGTACTTTGGCTCCAACTTTCACGTATTTCATACTAGTACTATGACTCTAGCTGTACCACTTCTTACTTTCTTTTCTTCTTTAATTTTTATTAACAATAACAGGAAACTTTGACACTCGTATTAAGAAAGTACTTACAGATAGACATGCCGAAGCGAAGAAATGAAAGTAGCTTACAGATTTTGCCACATTTAACCTCAGAATTACAAACACTTTTTTCTATAGAAAAACATGTACATGGAGTGCCAGCGGAAAGCGATCTATTATAAAGTACAACTGAGGCAACCAAACACTTTCCATCCTAGTTTAAAACAGCCAAGTGTATGGACGTTACGATATTGAACTTACCACTTGCTACTACTTACAAAAATTACCGTCCTCACAGAGTGGAAAAGCCTAGAAGGATACAAATTTGCAATAAACATTTAAAGTCTACCTGCTACTTAAATTATTGAGGTAGGCTATCTCAAAGAGTACCTCTGGTAGTGCCCTGGTATAGGTAGATGAATTGTTTGTATATTGTTTATAGCAAATTCGTTCACTGTTCACATTTACAAGGCTCTAGTCACTGTCTATGTTTGAAACGTACAAATCCTTAGGTATGTTTCGTTTAAATCATATATGGATAGTTTTTTCTCCCATAGGATGGATGCCTACTTTGGGGAAGTCCTGAAGTCTTCCGAAGTATCTCTTGGAGGCTTATCGAATGTTTTATTCAGTGCTTGGCATAGCTAATTCTCTTTGTATTTGACTATCACGAATAAACTAAGTCAATGGGTAATCAAGAAAGAGTCGTCCAAAATATTAGCTACGAATGAGAAAATAACAAGAAGCTGGTGGTGCTAGCAGCAAAAGGCACAAGGCCTGTAAGGTGCAATAAGAAATATTTCAAAATATGGAATGACGAAATCGCGAAACATCTAAATTCCAAAGTATATACCGACTTCCTTGCACATACACCTGGATTTATTAAACATTTACTGGCAATTGATTGCTACAGCTACAAAGGCACTAGCGTTCTAAACACTTCTTGCAAAATGTACGAATATATTTTGATGCGCCACCTAATCCCAATAGCAGAATAGAGGAAGAAAAGCAAGATCAACATGGCCTCAGAAACGATAGCTTTTACTCATAGTGTATATTTAGAGTATTCTACTTCCCTAGCCTTTGCGGATTACGAAATGACTTTCGATAAATTAAATAGAAACAAACTTGAAAATCGTGCTAGAGAAGGGCATTCTACAATAGTTAGCAAGAACAATACAATATAGACATCAAAATTATAATTGATCAGGTTATTCGAATCTTGCAGAAGGAACTAAGAAGTTACTTTAAAATCAATAACTGCAGAATGATTACAATACTGTTTGCGGATGCCGGGTTCTGTTAACAGACTCGCAGGTTGTACAAAAGGCAATACATAAACTATATGTAACATCTAAAAAATAATCGTAAAAGGTACACCGACAGAATACACAAAACTTTTGAATTACTAGGATATAAAATCACGTACAGCGAGATTAAAAATATACCTAATGAAATAAATAAAATAAACCTTATGCGTGGAATCATAAACATCTTATCTTAGAAAAACTAGTAAAGAAACCAGGCTAAAATTATATGACCGTCTCCGTCTCGTTCTACGGATCTGACAACTGGAAATTGACGAGGAGCTAGGAACGGCCAATATAATCTACAGATGTGAAATTTTTGAGACACGTAGCTGGATATACACTACTAAACCCAAACTGAAACGAATAAATATGGTCTAAATTATTACAAAAAATTGATAATACCGAACCAACTCCAAAGCAACTATTACATTCTAGAAAGATGATGAAATAAGAACTATAGAACGCTGCTGAGTGTGACCCCAATTCCAACCTAAAATTGGAACAAACCAAAAGGTTTAATCCATGAAGGTAATGATGATGGTATACCAATCTGCATAGTGACAAGAGCAAGTAATTGCTCCTCCTCCACTCCATACATTAGTTAGAAACAGCGTCCATTCCTTTCTATTCTGGCGCCCTGTTCTCAGTCCAGTTTAGTTCCAGCTTCTTATATCTTTCACCATAGGCAAATGCCTATGCTTTCACTATCTATCTGAAAATGTTCTATTTAAAAGCTATGAAGCTTAGTCGGTTGAAAAAATGGCTAGCGAATAAAATAAATAGCGAATAATTGTACTTCGAAAAATTCCTTTGACCAGTATTAGCTGTACTTTGTTAGGCAATCAACACTAATTTGTTGATTGTATTTTTGTCAAAATTTCTGTTTCTGCATGCGGCTTTGTATTCCAACTGAAACGACCTTCCATTGTAAACGGCTCAATCTCTGTTAGTCACAGTTGTTAAAACTGGAACTAAAGCAGTGTATTAGAGGATTACATAAAAAAAGACTTAATCGCAGTTTGCCTCACACTAACAATCAATTTATTTAATCAAATCCACACGCATTTACTTTCAAAACCGACCGCAGTTAACGTTTTTCTGGGAATTCCGTATGAAACCTAAATATATATTAGATTTGTACCGATAACCAAGGTCATTAAAGAAAAACAGCTTGACGATTTCATTGAGGAATAGTAGGGTCAGGGAGATGTATTTCACTTAGATGTAGGGAGCATCTAACAATAATCTCGGATTTACATTCTACGCGTACTGAATAGCAAATTTTCCCCTCAAATTTGGTTCCTTTATATTTTATATATTGTATGGACACGCACACACACACCCACACAAACATATATATAATAATATATACTCGTAATTAATAAAATATGTATCAAATAGCGAATTGTAAAATAGTCATTAGTCATAGTCAATAGTCATAGTTTGAAACATTACTTATACAAGGACCGTCAAAAAGGAATGATTGCTTTGTTTTTCATTTAATAATTTCTTGTCGTAAGATATAAATTTAAACAAAACAGTTTCTTGAAATGTACGAATGGGAGATTTATTTATGTAATATGCGCCAAGTGACCTCCGCCATTTTCCATACACTCTTCTAAGCAATGGACGAATTTAGACAACACTAATAAGTACTCGCTAGTTTGAATTTCAGCTCCAATGCTTGTTTTAAGTTCATCAGTTGCTCTTGGGTGTTTGCAATATATACTTTACTTTTTAGGTAGCCAAAAAAAAACTGGAACAGTTATATCTAGGAATCTCATTGGCCAATGCAAGTCGTCATTACAAGAAACCGGACGACTCGACTTAGAAACTTGACCTGTATACAACATTTTGCTGTAAAGCTAATTGAACTATATTGCTGGAACCAATACTCACCTCTCCCTTCTCCAGTCTGTGACAAAAAAAATATTTAAAGCATTTGCGAATACCTTTTATACATCACGGTTATCGTTTTGCTATTCCCCTCACAAAAATACGGTCCGATTATTCAAACTGAAACTTTCAGCGAATGTACGGGTTTAGATGAAGTTCACCAGGATTTGCCTATTGACGCGTTCCCTTAGTTAAAATGTGCTTTATCAGTCATAAGTAAGTAGCATTTCATGTATATTATTATTTCTTAGTCGTAAAACTTGTTGTCAATATTCAGGTCGATTATGTTTGTCTTGATCGGTCAATTATTGTACAATTGGAATCTTGTAAGGACGAACTTTAATTTTCTTTAACATTCGTCGTGTATGTACTTAGTTCTGATAGATTTAAAACAGATGCATGCTTATCAACAGATCATTTATGACTTCGAAGAATTGCATATCTAACTCTCTCTTCATTTTCTGGATTACAGGCATTTCAGTTGATTTCCCAATTAAAACTGATCTACTGCTCGCCTTCTTCCCAAGTTGCTATGGTATTACGCGTCGGGGCATTGCGAATATTAAAATCTGTTCGAAACAAACGTTGCACTTCAATAATAGAATTAACTTCCATAAATGGTTCACCGTAAACAACACGCTGTGGCACTGCCCATGTCTCCATGTCTATTCAACAGTCCCAGAAATTCTGCAATCGTTCATACAAATCTCCAAAAACTACTTTTGAAATAGTACAAACCATATAGCGATATAATATTTAATGTTTTATTGAGGAAATAAAATAATCCGTACTTTTTCATTGCACCTGTATTATAATTTTTAAGAGATTTAAATTGTATAGGTATTGCATTTTCTTATTATTATTAGTATTAACTGTATTTGCTATAGGAACAGCTAAATTATTAAATTTACATATTTAAGCATGAATATATTATTTTAACCAAGGAAAGACTAAATGCATTTGTTCGTTTTTGGCATAGTAAGGTTTATTATTTCTAATATAATTAAGAATACTTTTCTTTGTTTAGATTTTTAGTGTAACAGTGATTGATTTAATGGATAGTTGAAGTGTTAGTGAAAAAATGGAAATTTCACGTGAAGGTTTTCGTTGGATGATTTTTTACGATTTTAGTAAAGGCCTAACTCAACAACAATGCATAGAATCGTTAATTCAACTTTTGGTAATGAAGCACCATCAGAAAAGACTGTTTACAAGGAAGGTCGACCAAAATCGGTTATTATTCCAAAAAACATCGATGCTGTGCGCAACATGATTGAAGAGGATCAGCATGTGACTTCCAATGACATAGAGGCATCCTTAGGCATATCGAAGACTGCAGTACATTCGATTTTGCATGAACATGTAGCTGTCTTACTTACGTATCAACGCGAAACAAAGTGAATACTAAAATTGGAAATATAAAACAGGAATATTAGAGACGATTCACAGCTGACATGGGGCACAAAGAAAAATCTGGAAAATGTTAAAGGCGAGGAAAAACCCGTAACTGAAAATAATTTCACACACGGAATTGACAAGACGCAGTAGGAATCTTACATAGAACAGCTGTATAACGGCGAAGGGGATCAACCTGAAGCAGACAACAGTATACCGCAGCAGGTTACGAATATAACAGCAGAAGAGATAAAATATGTTATAAAGAAACTCAAGAATAGGAAAGCTGCCGGCCCAGACTGTATCTCTAATGAATTATTCAAATATGGCGAAACAGAAATTACTGACCACATGACTACGCTGCTCCGAAAGATCTTAAGTTGTAAGAATGTTCCAGAAAAATGGCGATCAAGTATTACAATTCCAATACAAAAAAAAAGGAAGAAAAATGATCCATCGAACTACTGCATGATTACATTGTTAAACACCACACTTGAACTATTTACAAAAATATTAGCAAATAAAATAGGAGCAATGTACGATACATGTGAGGAACAACAAGGCTTTAGACTTAATAGATCCACCATTGACGCTATATTTGTTATAAAACAAATTACTGAGAAGACTATAGAGTTCAATACACCAGCATACATGTGCTTCATAGACCTGACCAAGGAATCCGATCGTGTTAGACAAAAGAATGTAATAGCGATATTAAAGGAAGAAAAAATACCTGAGGAAATAATATGCATCATATAACAGACATAAGCAGAGCCAGCAAAACACGAGTAAAAGTCGATAACGAATTATCCGAAGAAGTTACCATCAAGTCGGGAATGAGACAAGGAGATAGCCCGAGTTCAATGCTATTTAACTTAATCATGGATAAAATAATAAAAAGAACTAAAGCAAAAAAAGAAGAATACCCGATGGGAAACAACAGGATAAAGATATAATGCTACGTAGACGTCGCAGTAATCGTTTGTGAGAGCGAAGATGACCTGCAAAGAATGGTGCACGAATTTAGAATAGCTGCGAAAACTTACAATATGCAGGTATCAAAACTAAGAGTTTGGTAGTAGCAAGAGAGCCGAGAAGATGTAAAATAGTAATTAAAGAAAAATCTATAGAACAAGTAATGAAAATTGAATACCTTGGCGTAGAAATATTCAGCTATGGCAACCTTAGAGAGGGTGTACGCAAGCAAGCTAACAAAGCGGCACATGTGTCAGGGTGTTTACGGGATGTCCTGTAGAGGAATAAAAACGTAAGCCTAGAAAGTATAGTACGCATCTATAAAACGTGCGTAAGACCACTTTTGACATACGCAGTTGAAGCAAGGACTGACACGGCAGAAACAAAAATAATACTGCGAACAACAGAAATGAGAACACTGCGATCAATCACAGGAAAACCACCAGGAAGAAGACCCGTAGGAAGATCGCCAAAGAAATGGAAAGATAGTTGGCAGTCGACATCACAGGAAAATGCACCGCAATAACAGGTCATGGCCTAATATAAGCATAAGAAGAAGAAAAGATTTCGCTGTCAAAAAGAACTGTTCTCGATGGATTTCGCATAATTTGACCGAAGCTCAAAAAAAGGCTCGTGTTAATTGGTGGAAGGAAATGCTCTAAAAATTCGACCGAGGAACTGCAAAATCCGCATAGAACATCGTAACAGATGACGAAACTTGGATATATGTATTCGTATGAAGTGGAAACTAAGCAACAATCCACTGTTTGGGTGTTCCAAGATGAACCGAATCCCACACAAAATGTTCGTTCAAGAAGCATTTTGAACAAAATGATCGCTTGTTTCTTCGGCTGTACTGGACATATCGCAACCATTCCTTTTGAAAATAGAAGAACAATTAACGCAGAATGGTATACAATAATTTGTTTGCCAGAAGTCATCGACGAAATCAGGAAAAACAACCGAAGACGTCGCAACATTCATCATCATGACAATGCCAGCTCTCACACAGCACATCAAACAATTGATTATTTGAAGGAAAAACATGGAATTAATGTCTCATTGCCTGTATTCGCCTGGTTTATGGCCTAACGACTTCTTTGTGTTCCCGAATGTCAAACAAAAATGCGTCAACTGCGATTTTCATCACCTCAAGAAGCTGTTGAAGCCTTCAAAAGCCATGTTTTTGATACACCAACTTCAGAGTGGAAAAAATGTTTCGAGAATTGGTTTGAACGCATGCGAAGGTGTATAAATCTTAAAGGCAAATATTTCGAAAAACAATAAAACTGTTTGTCCAAAAAAATGTTTCTTTCCTAGTTTTTGTAAAAACATAAAAGGCTGCCCTCGTTTTTGAAAAACGCTCGAACCACTATCAAATTCTAAAAGAAAACAATATTTTGATATACCAAAAAATCTTTTTCTTTTAGATTTTGATAGTGTATAGTTTCTACGCAGTAATTACATAGTGAAATACCCCGTTTAACACAATAGGTACTGCCTTTGGTTTTATTGTTTTCGAATTATTGTAATAAACAGAAAAACCTGATTATAGAAATTAAATTTTAAATGTGCAAAATATCACACTCTATCATATGTATTTACCAACAGCGCAGAACGTAATTTAAAAATGCATATCTATACTCCACTGTAAATCACAAATACCACAATATACAGTATGTACATGTTAAAGGCTTTTTTATAAGTGTTTTCAACTTCACTTATAATGTAATACTGTAGCCAGTTAGATGGAGAAACACAACTGGCAATGAATATGTGACAGTCTTATAATTAAATTTTAAAGGCAATTTTGCAGTCTATGTTCAACGACATGAACAGCGAACTGCGGATTTTGAAGTTAGAACAAAACATTCCATTTTCAAACGTAAATAATATATCTATGAAGCCATAAAACTATATCGTTATTATTACTCCTGGTTTTGAAGCGACCATATTATTTGAACGTAACTATAATTACAACATATCTTTTTATAAATATAGTAACATTTGTAATGAAGCGTGGAATGATTAAATATTTAGGTAAATGTATTCGGTAATCGAAATCAAATAAAATAACACACATACAAACTTCTTCCTAAGTTTATTCCATAACAGTTAGTCGAAAAAAATAAAACCACAGTACACCAAAGCGAGCAAGATACAATTTATTTAATCTTGTTTGTAATAGTAACTGAGTTGTTTTATGTACATAAATTTACTTACAGTTCTTATTTCAAAAATTTCTAATATTTGAATTCTACTCGACTGTAGGTTTACACCAGGTATTGAAGGTTTGGTTTTCATGGGGGACCGACGAATAACTACGTAGAGTGTACGTTAGTTAGTTCATTAAGTTCTAACTACTAGGGCTACCATTCTGTTTAGCAATTGCTAGGGAGTTGCACAGTGAAATAAGAATTACGTTTACTATTATGTGGTTTACACGGGATATACTAGAGCAGGGTATGTCCGTTCTTTCTATCTCTACGTACGTATTTGCTATGCAAATATTATATGCTTACGGGAATATATTCACCACCAAACCAGAATAATATTTTGCAACAAACGTTTGTTTAATTATGTAAATGTATGTAATGAAAGTTGGAAAGACAGTATTAGTTTAATTATATCTATAGGTACTCATCTAATAACAAAACAACACTGCATGTTTTCGCTACTTCCTAAAATCCTAATATCTTCCTCTCTCGAAAAAATTACAAGGTAAAAATATGTTTCAGAAAATAGTTCTAATACATATAAATTTTTAAAATTTGTTTCATAGCAGCTATCAAAAATTATCAATCAAATAATGTATTCTTGCCGTCTTGTATTCTTGCTAACATTGCTTTAAAGTAAGCTCTACTTATTTAAAATGTGTCGATCAAAATATATTTATCTTCAAAAGGAAATGTCACTACAAGAAAATGGTATCGATATTGTGTTACAAACTTTTTTGACGGCTCCCGAGCGACAAGCTTGCTTTTGTAGAAATTTTAAATGTAATAGTATTTCAAATATCCACAAAAACAATTCGATTTTACAAATATCTGAAACGAGGCCACCAAGTGTTATTTTGTAGCATATCATTTCCCTTAAAACATACTTTTCAATATGTAAATTGTAATGTATAGAGTATGCGGTTTATTATGAATATAATTAAGATCTTAGCAATAATTCAACGTTTATTAAATGAGAAAGTATTCTATTTAGAACATTAGTTTATCGCAGCTATGATGTTTTAAACTTTTGTGGTCTGCTGTATTATCGCAAATAGAAATATTGCAAATTCTCTTTCAGAAAATAATTTTTCTTAGATTCCGTTTCTATACACATTTTTAAATTTTATATTGTGAAAAGTGTATTTATGGAAATTAAATTACCAATTTCAATGGTTTTAATATGATTGTGTGAAGTAGACCGCCAGCAGTAATATTCACACTAACTTCTTGTATTTTGGGGTGGAAAATTCATGTTAAGGAACGATACAAGCGAAACCGTAACAATAACTTGTTTTCGTATGTTTGTTAAAAAATAAATAAACACTATGTGCCTCAGTGTATCGTTTTTGGATGTTTTAAACCATATCGTTCGTCGTTGTTCCGGAAAAGTCCTTGTGGTGTAATGTATTGCAACGTCCAGTCCTTTGTTCCACATCTTGACTGCCAGTGACGTCAGGCCAGCAGCTCTTTCTCTCTTCCTCCACCCTGGGACGTCAATCAAGCGAAAATCAACTTTTCTGGGCTTCCTCAACTCTATTGCAGAACTAAGGTAAAAACTATCCATATATACGGTAATTAGTAGAGATCAGTTGAAAATACTTGTTTACAAATTGCTTTGACTTGTGGAAAGTAGAAGTAGACGTATTTTCATGAAATAAAACAACCTTCTGTTGCTAATTGTTTGGTAATATAATAACTCATTGTACTTGTGTTGTGATCACAGCTGGTATTGACTACGCGGTTCATTTTTGCTCGATATTGTAGTAAATGCCATAACCAGTAACGGCTCGAGCAACAGTTTTGTGCGTCTCGGAGCACATTATTTATATATATATATATATATTGCTATGTAAACTCTTAATAAATATACATAAACAAATAGCCCCACGTTGGCTTGCGTCAAAAAGATGCTGTGTAATATAAGTTGATATAAATATTATTAATTATATGAATTTTCTTTACCTCGGCTAGCTCATAAATTAAATTTTTAAATTGGTTACGCCAATAACATTAATTAAAAATACCAGCATCTAAAAATACAAATATCTCAGGGTTTTTCAGTTCGTGGCCTCGCTACTGATAGTCATAAAATTCCAACAATAAAAGTTTACGCAAATACAAGTATTGAACCAAAATAGACTTATCTTAATCCAAACTGTTGAAGTTTAGTGTACATCAAAAATGTTGCCGTCTAATGTACACCCAAATTTCCTGGAATGCACTGTCAGCTGAATCCCGTCAATTTCATCCAGACAGCCTCACTTCTGGTGGCACATTTGACCTCGCATTCGTACAAACCATCAAATTATTTAATCAAAGTGTTGTGTAATTTCCAGTGAACACTTCCAAATTGTATTATACTCTTATCACTTGATATAGGTAAGTTGATTATTTTTTAAATCGAAGTAATGAACTTACTTTTAATTTCACTTTTTATTTTAGGTTATGAGGACGTTTAAATAAATAACTCAGTTTAACTTATACTTCAGGTAAAAATGCAGTTTTAATTTTAAATAAACACTTAACACTCAACAATATTTTAACTTAATTGAAAATTGTTTACACTTTAT
>JABXWE010078760.1:0-13410 GCA_014611495.1 Limonius californicus
ATCCAGTAAGTTATCGTCGATGCAGTGGAAACATTCAAGTTCAGCACCGCCGAAGAAACTTAAAGCAGGCAAGGTGATATTAACATGTTTTTTCGACCATGAAGGACCCTTGTTGATAGAGTTTAAGGAATCTGAAGTAAATGTCAATGCATATCTGTACAATGAAACTTTGAATAAGCTTCATCAAGCAATGACGAGCAACGTCGAGAAAAACCTATGCGTGGGGTCATTTTGTTGCACGAGAAGACCAGGCTAATGTGGTAAAAGAGAAAATCTTCAACGCAAGAAATGGAGGGTTTTAGATCATCCACCCTAAAGCCAGGATCTATCGCCTTGCGATTTCCATATTTTTGGACCGCCGAAAAAGGCGTTAAAAGTCGGCATTTTGAGTCTGACGCAGAAGTACAGATAGCTGTGGAAGACTTCTTCAATCAGTAGCCACAAGAATTCTATGGACAAGGTATACGTCGGTTAGTAAAACAATGGTTTAGGTGCCTTAACTGTGACGGTAATTATTTATAATTAAATTGTTAAATAATTTTTTTATAAACCAAAGATGGGTTTCAATTGAACACACCTCATACAAAAACAGTTCTTAAACCAAATGTAGATGGGATCCACCAAAGTATGAGCTCTCTGAATTCAAATTCACTTCCACCCTCTTCTAGTTGATATAGTTTGAAGTAGAAGGGTTTAACAATAATTGAGCTTCTTCATGTCTTAAATTCATAAATTTAATACTTATGTGTTTCCATTTGCACAATAAACGCCCGTTTTTACCAATAAAAAATGTTTTTTCGCCATTACTTTCTCTTGAATTTCATTTAGCATGGACTCTTTAAAAGCACGAATGGATTAGAAATTAGAAGTGAATGTATGTCCAAAAATGGTCCTCGCCGAAAGTGATACAAAATTGGGACCATGCGATTTCTTTGTTTACAATTTCGGTTTATGCAGTGACATTAACATACAACACTGTTTACTAATACATCAACAACTATCTGAAATGGCTTCGGTGCAACTTGCAAGACGCGTGTTAAAGTTACCATAATATTTCACGTTGACAAAGGTTGAAAATGTTTCCTGGCTCTTTTGATACGCGTATCCGTAGAATATGTCGGAATATAAAGTCGTAACAACATGAAAACTTGATGGTTCAAATCAAGATACTGTGCTGTCACATTGTTTCTTAAAACAAGAGAGATTTATTGTTTACACATTTTTATTTCCCAGCGGAGTTGAACCATAGGCTTAGAACTGTACTGTACTTTGATCTAAAGAAAATAATTTTTAGATTTCAAATTACTATTCCTACGATAAATGGTAACTAGCTAGAGAATTGTTTTATAATTTTTTACTGCTTTTTTAATTTTTGCACCCGTTCTGTCTTTCAGTGGTAATTATAAAAACGTTTATATAGATCAGTTTTGAAAATTTACTATATAACTAACTACCTAAACCCATAGAACCATTGATAGTGCCTTTAATGCAATAATCAATAATGCGACTGTATGGTGCTCGGATTGTTCTAACTGTTTCTAATGGAACGCCCTGTAATTTGTTATATATTTCCTACCACATAAATGGAATACCCTACACAGTGCTAAAGTCTTGTATTCTTCTCTCATTGTTTTGATTTTTCTAATTTTTCAAATTTTATCTTTTGGTTAAAATGCTATTTAAAGAATGAAATGGTAGTAGCTAATATTTAATATTTAGGTGTATTTTAATATAATTTGAATAACATTTATACAGATTGTAGGGAGTTTACGTGCATTTTAAGGGATAAAATGTTCATAGGTTTGCATGCGTTGCAAAAACGTAATAATAATACAGATTTTTGGGAGCACTAGATATTGTTAAAGCCGATAACAGTTTTTCCTCGTTCTAGTTCCAGCGGTTTCCAGTAATCACTGGTATTTCTTTATTTCTTGTTTTTAAGAGTTTACTTTTTCCCAAATTAAATTATATCATTTACCACACATCCTAAGTGTTTGAGACAGTCCGGATTTTATATATTTATTATGTGATAGTAAGTAAATGGGAATCAATTTTAATCATTTCTTTCCTGAAGTATTCTATTTAGAATAAGTTGTACAAAAATTCACAAAGGTTTAGACAATCTTTAATATCAATTTCTTTTTTAATTTAAATATAATTTAATCTTCTTCATTCAAAAACTTCTTTAAGAGAAGCTACAGAACTACATCAGTTACAAATTATTTCTAATATTGTGTTGCATAATTTATTTATATGTGGCTATTAATTCAATCAGTATTCAACACAATCAGAATCAGAAAAAAGGCAAGTCTTGAATTCATAATTATTCCCTTTTAAATCGTTGTATAATTTTATAAAGATAAATTATTTACATCTTAGTTAAACGAACAATAACACACAATAATAACACACTTTGCACTTACAGACGCAGAATAGAAGGCAAAATCTTGATGAACGTATTTTGCATATGGCTCCACTCCTTTCGGAAACCCTGTATATTGGTATATCAAAAAATCTGGCGCATTTTACTTCTATTGGCGTAAAAATCTCAAATATGAATTACGAAAAGTCAAGCTGCTAAAATTTAACTGACTACATCTAGAAATTTCTGAGCTTATACTGCACTATAACAACAATAAACAGTTATTTTTGTTAAAATTTGCATCAATAAAATTTTCAAGTTGCAATATATTTATCAGCATCGAATTTATTAACAGTAAAGGTAACCAAAATACATATTTAACACCAGCTTTCTAATACACACTAATGAAAACGTTGAACTTACAAAGCAAACCAAAGGAACGCATACACATATTATGTTCCTCTCTTGCTTTCACGAAAGAAGTTACATGCAATATATTACCTTTTCGGCTAGACGTGAACACCGTGCTACCGAAATTATAAATGAAGTAGGTGAGAAACTCGTGGTTGGTTATATGGGTCACACACTGCATTGGAGGTAAGACAACTGTATATTATTATCTTCAGAGAAACTTTATAAATTTTCCTGTCAACGATCGCATTATTGTAATCTCGAACCATTACAGCTAATAGCTATTAGGTTGCGCGTATCTAATTAGGTTTTAAGATTAGTGTATTATATTCTTAATTATTTAAATGATAGTAACAATGAATTACCAAGGCAAATCTTCTCATGTTATAGAATAGGTTTGAATAAATATATTATACAAACGGGTTACATTTTCATGTTTATTACTTTCCTCTTGTTCTTCTTCTTTAACCCTTTTCTATTCTCTGGATTATAGACCTTTCTCATACTTTTCCACACATTTCTATCCCGTGCTCTATCAAAGCAGTTCATTATATTACGATGAATGTTCAAATATAAACAGAAATGTATTAATATAATTATTTATTTATAATATTACAAGGTATCACATAATCTTTGCAACATACCAAAAATTAGTTGAATTACAAAAACAACCTCGTAACTACGCCACTGCTTAGGTAGAGAATTAACAAGTTGACAAATGTTAGCATCCCGGAAACCCAATCGAAGAAAGAGTAGGTCCCAACAATTAATTTATAGACGCCACCGACTTATAATTTACTAACATTGTCCGAGGTGGTAAATGGGAAGTCGGACCCCACGATAAATAATCACCTACCTTTATATCTACTATCTGTCCTTTATGTAGACTTAAATCCAAATAATTCGTCGTAAAATAAAAGACAAGTTGCACCAAATCTCTTTTTACTTAATAAAAAAACAACCCACAATTCTAATATTTCTATACAAGAAAAATAAATTGAAATAAACGAGCAGTCCAATTTTACTTTCCTGGAACTGAATATAACTAAATTTAAATTGGGTGACACTGAAACACTTTTTCGGACCTTTATTGCGCTACTCAACTAAGATACCAGTAATTTTTAGCGCATTCCGTAACGAAGGAGGCTTCCGCGTGACGAATTCATGCGTGATCAAGACGTTCAAGAAAAAATGCAAGCTGTTAACTCTTACAAACGCAATATCGACCCACTATCGGCGTACCCTGTATATATGCTTTACGTTTAATGGAATATTACAATAGTATTTCATATGTACACAAATCCCCAATTATAGCCCCAATGACACAATTCTGCGACCCCAATCAATTACCAAATTAATTCTTAAATAACGATAAAGAAATCGTAAACAACAAGGCAAGGTTATACAATTTTTAAAATGCACTTCCCTTGTTCAAGATGTGGCGGCAATCAGTTCAACCGTACACCAGACTCCTTATCTATAGCCCCAGGCATCCACTCGGTCCGGGAAAAACCTTCCCAAGGTTACTCGACCAGGACAGCGTAACAATATGAATAATACGTAGGAATGTAGAATTTTTCTACTGCGTCGCCTTAATTTCGGGACGTCCAGCCGCACGAATTTTGCCAGTAGATGGACTCTGGCATAACACCAAACAAAATCTTCTTTACCGAAGTAAATTCTATATTGCAAATGTATTCCTGGAGATGTGCTTCCCTACAACTATGGGAAATGAGCTCCTGTGTAGCGACTCTCAAAGCGGAAAACGAATTCCCAATCGACAAACGATTTATAAGAAATAGCTCACTAATCACAATATACTTCCGGCAAGATCGACAATGCTTAACCCACTGACCTAATTACGGAAAACTGTCTATTAGGATCCCTTCCCCATCAAACTTATAAAACTCCAGTACGCACCGCGTTGACTTGACAGAAATGTAACTTCGAAATATTAAAAAGTCATATAAGCAGGAGAATCACTAAATATGTAAACAGGGTTGCCTTCTTTTAGGCGCGGAAATCGTTACAAAGGATAAAAACAACATTACATTTCGTACAGTTCTCCTGTCCAGGGATGCATTTGCACCATCTCTCTGAAAATTTTCTAATATGTTTCTGGAGGAAGTCTTTCGATTGCATGCGTATTCACTCCTAAACAGCTTCAAAGCGCCTTTTATTTTACTGAAAATTCTTTTATTGGACCAAACAAATACAAATCGGAGGAAACAAGATCGGGACCGTATGCTGATGCTGAAGGAGGTCCCACTGAACTCTGTTTATAGTTGCAATTGTTCTTGCAGCGGTATGAGGGCGAGCATTGTCTTAGAGAAAGCAAACAGAACTTGCCTTCTCTTCCGTTTGTTTCTGATCGCCTGTTTGACTGTATAGTCTCTATTAATAAATAGTACGACGTTCTGTAAGGAAATCAACAAAGAGCACCATTGCAAATTAAAAAAAAATGTTGCCGTCACTTTACCACCTGACAACACAGTTTTTGTTTCTTTGACTTTGGAGATGTGGTATGATACCACTGCATGCTTGCTCGTTTTAACTCAGGGGTAAAATAATGTACCCAGGTTTCATCAGTTGTTACAATTGAATTAAAAATTCCTCCTCTTTCATATCGCTGTAGTAAAGAAGAAAGAATTTCCAAACGATCTAACTTGTGGTCTTCTCGTAAACAAGCGCGGCACTTACTTACTGTACTTTAGCTTGTTTTTGAGTCTTCGACAATTTCGACACAAATTTGTAGATTTTTGCGTATTTTTACGTACCCGTCTCTTTTGCTGAATAAAGGCATTAACTTTTATTCATTCTCGCGATTAACCGAAATTGCAGCTGGTCCTACAGGAAGCTCATTTTCGCGACGATTTCTTCCTATCTAAAAGATTTTGATCGCTCACACAGTGACTTTTCGAAAGACATGTATTGTGCTCGCAAGTTGTAAGAATTTCAGCCGAATTTACGGGTTGGTTCGTAAGAAATTTGATTATTATGCACTGTACCACACTACAATAAGCAGAAATTTTCGACATCGTGTCGGTAATAACTGTCAAAATAATATTATAATGAAACAATTGCCATGCATATGTTAACAAGAGTCACGGCCAACCTACAATTAATTTAATTTTTGGAATTGTCTTCAGATGAGGTTTTAATTTAAACAGACAACACTCTTCCGATGTTAAAATAAAACAATATAACAAAGAACAACTTATTTCTGTGTAACATATTATGTCGTAGTCACGAATTATTCTAAACCGTGCAATATCTTCATTCGTTTTCTGAAAAAAGAAAGACAAATGTTCCTTCACGTAGACAGTTATAAGTTATTATTGTTATGTTATGTTTTCCTATCCGTTTATACTTTTGATGATAATTTGTGCTGATGCATCGAAGCACCAAGCCGTTCCATAAAGCTTTCCAAATTACTACCCACAGCATCAGGTTGACACATAACAAAGCTTAAAAATCTGATAAACAAGTTATAAAGTAGTTAGAAACTTAGAAGCGTGGAAATTGCTAAGCACATTATGCAGACTTATCTAATCTGCGCGCTCAAATATGTCGGAGAATTACCAATGAACAATGTTAGTGGCGTGGTGCAACAAATGAAATTTATGTTTCCAATCATAGGTAACATGGATACTTATTGCAGGTTTTATGTTGGGTATATTGTAAAATATTTACATGCTCGGTGTGATAAAGCTGCGAAAGGTAACAGCAGTTACTTTCTATGGTGTTGCATTTGAAAGCAGTAAAAATACCACACAATGAATTACGTGATTATGACAGAAAACCCGTTATTAAATTTGTGTGAAAAATAAACAAATACGTAGATGGAACTTCCTATACAAGGTGTTTCAAAAATGGCACCAAACTCTGTACGATATTAAAAGAGAAGACAAAATATATCAGGAATTATATATTAAAAAGTAATTTACATGTATTATTTTAAGGTTATAAATATTTCGTTACATATCACCAAACTTGAAGTACCATATCATGATATTCTAATATGAATCTCTCTAATGAAACCGTAATAACCAGAACTTTACGGTAGGCTTGTAGATTTTATACCTGAGGCTTGTTCAACTGAAACCCATCTTTGATCAACTTAGCCTTGAAAACAAATGCAATAATTAAAATGACGTTTGTTAATGTTAGTAGTATTTGTAAGCAATACATTAAGAAGTTTCTGGCGTTTGCATTTGATTCTGACTTTTAAAACTTCGATTTTGAAATGACGTTTGTTGTTGGATATCTGTCCAAATTTGATCGGCATGCGGTCCTACAGTTTTTATGCGCCGAGGGTGTGCAGCCATTGCAGATTAACATGCGAATGCAAGCAGTATATGGAAATGAACGTATTGCGTACCCAACTGTGAAGGAATGGTGCCGAAAATTTAAGAATGGAAAAGAGGGGACTATGGTCGGGCCGCGACCAGGTGCACGGTGTACTGCATTTACAGAAAACAATATGGCACGTGTGGCAGGCCCTATTAGAGAAAATCATCGAATTTCAAATACAGAAATTTCAGAAATTGTTGGTGCGAAAGTAGGATGTGTCCTTAGTATTGTTCGTAATCTGGGTTACAGTAAAGTTTGTTCGCAAAGGACTCCTCGTCTCTTGTCTAATGAACAAACATGCTTGCGAATGGACTTATCTCTGCAACACGTCACAGCGTAGGCAAAATGGTGATGACTTTCTTCTGTCAATAGTTGCTGATGACGAAAGTTGGTGCCTTCTGCAGGCTAGGAGATGTTAACAGGTTTTTTTCGACAATGAAGAACTCTTGTTGATAGAGTTTAAAGAACCTGGAATAAATGCCATTGCAAATCTGTACATTGAAACTTTTAACAAGCTTCATCAAGTAATAAGACGGAAACGCCTAGGAAAACTTATGCTTGGGGTCGTTCTTCTGCACTACAATGCTAGATCTCATGTTGTTAATGTGGTAAAACAAAAAATTCAACTAAATACGATTTCCTTATTTTAGACCGCTGAAAAAGGCGCTAAAAGGTCGGCATGTTGAGTCTGACGCAGAAGTACAGATAGCTGTGGAAGACTTCTTCAATCAACAGTCACAAGAATGAGCAGGGCATACGTCGGGTAGTAAAACCATGGGATTGTTGCCTTAACTGTGACGGTAATTATTTGTAATTAAATTTAATTCAGTTGTTGAATAAATTTTTTATAAAGCAAAGATGAGTTTCAATTGAACACACCGCGTATAATGCTTTTTCTCAATTTAAGATAACTTGGGTGAAAGCAACTTCACACGAATTTAAGGAAATTAAAATCTTCTTCATTTAGTTTGTTGTAGAAATATTTTGTGGCTGTTGCTCTTTAATTTGCTACTACTACGATTAACATTTAGCAGAAAGATGAACCACTAGCTAAAGTATTATATCAGACTATAAAATAAGATTATAACACACTTCAAACGACTGTGTTTATAAATTGTGAAGACCGTATCGATATTATATACATAATAAATAATATATTGAGATGATAAATACTTGACAGGACTTTAAAAACTTTAGCGACAACAGCCACGACTCTATGGACTGTATTTTTGAATTTTATATACTTTCGAACTGTTAGCACATACCTTGCAATACATTTTTTTATTACAACGAACGAATACGTAAATACCAGCAAAAACATATTTTGTGTTTATAGCGCATTCTGTTAAAATCCACATTCTGTATTAACGTACATCTTGAAAAGTTCACTGAATCAACTTATTTATCAGAAATTACGTGTGTTTGTTGTAAAGATTGCAGCAGGTGTATTAATTAAGAATATATGGTACAAAAGAACATCTTTTGTGAGAGATTGGAGTATTTAAATTTTTACAACTGTTAGTCATTGTATATTGAAATTATTAGTTAAATTCGAAAATATTTAGAGTTCCCAAAAAAGTTTGTGGATTCCTTAAAATCCGAGAGAAATAGACTAACTGATAGTAAATATAAAACTGAAAAGGTTTCAACCAAAACAAGCAAAGCAAAGCTACATAAAAATATTTCAAATGGAAGTTATTTTCCTTATTAATTTTAAAATTTTGAATAAGTACATATTTGTCTGTCGTTAATAGCCCATTTGTTCCACTACTGGGCACCGGCCTCTTCTCTGCCACGTTTTTCTCCTCAGCGTTAAGGTAGAAACACGGTGGACCTACAGTTTAACATTGAATCCGAACGATAACAATTTCAGATTTCTGATTTTTGGGATCTAGATCTCAAGGTTGCCAATTAGATTGTGGATTTATGTATGGTGGGTTGCAGCATAAGACTTTTATTAACTGCCGTGGTAATGCTGGGAGATCGAATTTACAACTGAGCTACCACCACGCCTTTAATACATATTACAATGTACTAATATTGATTTATTTGGGGCAACTGTTGATAGCACATTCTGTTATAACACTTAATGCATTGATGTGAATCTTTACATGTAATTCATTGCTTAATTATAGATTAAATACTCTGGTAATATTCTTCTTTTGCCTTTTCTAAGGTAACACTATCGAAAAGCTGTTATGTATTTCATTATTCTATCATGGTTATACCATGAAATAGCAAAATTGAGAAATATACAATAGGCAAGAATGATTAGCAAATTATTAAACAATATTTGTATATTGCACTGTTTATTAGATTTCGAAATTGGTGTCAAATTTGAAACTCTGTGATTTAAGAGAACACATCTAAGCTAAAAAGATAGAAGAGTCGCCTGAGAAGTTCGATATTTAATAATATTTAATATTCAGTTAAATATACAGGGTTATTCTAATGTTACTGCTGTAACATCACCAAATACTGCGTTACTGAAACATTAACGTTTGATTTTTGTAAAAAAATTTAGATCTAATATTAATCGTCGCGAAACCAAATAACTAACAAGCAACTCCACTTGAACATTTCCACATTAAAAAATAAATTGCATACAGTAAATATATTTTCTGAAGAGGTAAAAATTACGTAAAAAGCATTTATGGAACTCAAATTACCAGTAGACGCTGGCGATATGGCCCCCTAGATCACCGGACATCAACCTGTTCAGTTTTGATTATACAGTTATCCTGTAACCGTTTCTCACCAACCCCAACACATTAGAAGAACTGAAGCAATTAATATCTAAAAACAATAACAAGAGAAGCCTTATGTCAATCAAACAAGAAAATGGCCATCACTTTTAGTATTTCGCATAGTTTTCATGACGACTGTATATAAATAAGTTCCTATATTTTAAAACAGTTATATTGTAACTAACTTGGACTAGTTCGATCTCCAAAGAACTTTAAAACCACTGCATATTGTTCATTACTTAAACTTGTTTTTCAATCATTTTTGATTTAAATATAGGTCATTGCAAATGGAGAGCTCATTAGAAATGCAACGCGACTTGTAAACCACACACTGTTAATGACCATGTTATATATAAACCATTTTTAAATCCCAGTACGATACGCTAGATCTGTTTTGAAAAATAACCGTTGGTTTACCTCATTGTAACAAACAACATTGTGAGTAACGTAGGTCCTTGATTTATTACGTTCACGTCAACATGAGATGCTAAAATAATAATTCTTATTACCCTACAATCTTAGATTTAGTTAGTTCTGTCAAATGCGCTGATGCAATAAAGCGCCAAGGAGCTTGTCGAGCGGGACTTCCCCGGGGAATTGCTTGGAAATTCTCCAACTGTTAAATCGCGCTTGGTATGTACCCGTAGTAGAATGTACAGCTATAAGTGTATGGATTATGTATTACTGTGACTGTATTTTGAAACTATACGCAGCTCATTTAATCTATATGCTACTGAGTAAAGTTGAAAATACTAATAAAGAGTGAATTATATTATATTTTAGTGATGAGTTAAAAGATAATAAACAAACATTGCCCAGTTTAAGTTGATTATTAACGTTATATGTAGACCGTGAAGATTTTAATCAGATTGAAGAGATGAATAGACTGAAAGATAAAAACTGTCAGCAGATTGCTGGGAATGTCAAGATGGTTTACTGTAGTGGCTTAGCTGGGACTATACAGACGAGATTGAGCACGTTGTACACCAGATTATGGGAGTGTAACATCCTTCCAATTCAGCTTATTAAACTATTTAACACAAAATCGCAGCAAAAATAATAAGAGATAATTGTTACCTATAGGAATATTTTTAATTCTCCAGAATGTAGCTGCATTTAATTCTACTGTAATTTTGCAAAATTATTATTAATATAATGTTATTTCTTTAAGAAACTTGCAGGACCATCGAACCATAGGACTATAAGACATTCGGTAAAAAAACTAGTTCCATATTACGAAATAAACAATAGCTAAGTCGCATATTAGAAGGCCCTTATCTTCTAAACCAGACCATAAATTAAAATGACTTAAACAAGGTGTAAACCACGATCAAATTACTTCTTTTCTATCTCTGGGCTACCCCTGGAGTACTGCGGACTACCACCCGACTAACCCCGAACTACTTCAAGACAAGCCAGTCAAGATCCTATAAAATGGTATATAAAACTTGATTTAACAAAAACAAGCACCAGCCCGTCATGTTTCTGACAAAAAAATTAAATATTTAATATTCAAGCCAGTTTGATACAATTTACAGATCCATGGTGGGCAAATTACCTGTGTGAGAACGGTTTATTGCCAAGAACGGGTCATGATGAAAATTAAAAATATGACGTACTTATTGTACTAGATAGCGATAATGTTCATTGGTTGGGTTGGAACTCCAGTGCGACTGTCCACAGTATGGAAGACACGGAGTTGCAACTCAGCATGTTGGTGTTCTGGTTTAAGTAGTTAGTGCATCGTACAGTAGAGTAGATAATAAAGAATCGTAGAGTAATCTAGTAATGTTACGTTTTTAATATATATTTAAAGTTTACGAAGTGTTTCAATTAATTAGTACCCTTTCAAATATAATCATGAGAGAAGAATTAATACATGGCGATCCTGCCAGTCGTGATCCAGCTAATCCTGGCATGCTCAGTTGGAACTCCGTGTCTTCCATACTGTAGGCAGCCGCACTGGAGTTCCAACCCAACCACTGAACATTATCGCTATCCAGTACAGTATAACTTATAACTTTAAAATTGTATATATTTACTGTACTGTTCGCTTATTTAATGCTTATCTTTGATTCTGCAATAATTACCTTAACCCTATACACCCTGTGTACCGGATACTGTAAGCCTTTCGGGACTTTATTTCTTATATTAATTTTATACTGTACGGGCGGCTTTTAGATGTTTTTACAACCTTCTGGATCAACCTGTCTATTTTATTTTGCGTCAAGGAACATATTACTTGCATACGTTCAAGGGTAGGAAAATAAATTAAATTATGGAAGACAATATAAAAAATAAATGTATAATTCATAACTCTGGATTTCGCAAAACTTTCGAAATCAAAGTCGCCTCTGCATCTATGAAAGTATGGAAGTGCCACATCGTCAAAAATAATAATCAATATCACTCTAAAATAGAAAATAGAAACAAAAATATTTGTTGCAGAGCGACTTAGAACTCATCATTTTGAAAGTAAAGTCACAATTTTATTTTTAAGTTAAATTATCTACAAGAAAATACAATCCAACTCATTTAAAACGAGATAGGTTATAATGGATCCCGGATATAACGAGTATTTAAGAAAATAATAGTTCAACTGGCATATTTAGCTTCAAGTAAACATTACCTATTAAGAAGAAGCAGAAGAAGTAAATTCATAAACTGAAGACATCCAGCATTATAATTCCAATAAGGAACAAGTGTTAAATATTTTGATCATTCTCTGTTACTGCGAATATATTTCTGTTGTAACAAATACATATTATTACTTTCCTCGACATAACAATCAAATAAGTATTTGATATTTATACAATAGCTCGGAATTTTTAAAAACGGTCTAATATCTCCACAGTCAAGATTCATCAGGGTAACATTCGTGTTTTTCAATAGTTACAAAATATTGTCACGAAGTGACCTAGAATTATAGAAAGACCTTCAGTAAGAAAGGTTTTATAAGTCAACCCTAACATTTTTGCCAATAGCGCTTGGTCCTATGGTACTATGTATTCTGCATATTATTGAAACTCAGCGGAAATTAGTTTATACCAAGTAAGATAAGAAACAGTCCTATGGTCCCATACAATAAATACGGACACGCAGCTGTCCGTAGAGTTCTAAGTTATGACTTACCACTCTAATACCTATTGTATACAGATTAGTGAGCAAGATTGGTAACTAAAGTTTAATATTTTTTTATATTTGTTTAAATATTACGTGGTAAGTAGTATGATTTGCTAATAAATTAATTAAAGTTTGAGATGGTTCCTTTAATTAGAAGTATTGGCTGAAACCAGAATGTCTACTTCGTGACAATATTTCGCTAACGAGTGTACAATACAAGTCAGATTAGTTCGAACCTACTACAAATTATTGCAAAATTAACTTGAAGCTGTCCCGCAACAATTATACCTACCACTTGTACCAAAATTTCTACGCGGTTTGTCCCACCGGTTTGCAATTTAATGTTTAATTTAGCTTGAATTGTAGCCTACACAGTTTATGCACCACTTCTAAATCTATAGCTGCAGCGAGTAC
>JABXWE010078808.1:0-10546 GCA_014611495.1 Limonius californicus
GTGGAGTTGCCATAGCAACTCCACGATTCTCATCCCACCCCGCTTACCTCGGATCAGCGCGCGTAGCGCTATGCACGAGTCTAACATGCCCCACCCTTGAAAAACCCCCCCAACTATGCTACCGGGTCACTCCCGCTGCTCCCGAATTAATTAAAATTCGGGCCACAACGGGAGTCGAACTCGGGTCAACCGGTTGCGAAGCGGACTCTCGCCCACTGCGCCACCCGGTCGCCGATGATCTTGCACATGCAAACCAAGATCGCTACAATGTTGCGACAACTTACAGCTGTTGCCAAAAGCGCGTAAGTCAATATGTGGAGAATTTCAATATTACAAAATAATTAACTTGCGGCCTTATTTTTACGATAACCGATATCAGGTGATACAGATAACAGTTATCCTTCTATTTATACTGATTACAAGTAACAAAATTCCAAAGTATTGAATCCAAAATGGTACATGTAAATTTATTTCAAATTATAACTTTATAATGCTATGTCCCAAACAATCATTTTCTTTAAAGTTCTAATTATAGTTTAGATGAACTGAATTTTCCAAATGTTCGAATATGAAGTTTAACACTTTAGTGCACTATTATTAAATCTTGAGTTCCGTTCAAACGTTCAGATACGGTATTGTTTTCCTTTGTTTTCCTTAGGCATCATCGATCAGAAAGTTTCCCTATAATAGCTTCTGCGCCTCACATTACACTTTTTAAGTAGATTTTTACGAAATAAATATTCAAGTTTGAATTTAAACTAAAAAGAAGCATATTTCGTTTCAGAAGCCACTGTTTCGGTATCGTACAATGCAAATCTGTTGCTGATTTACATTCATTCTATAGTATCAGATATGAGCACCCCTCTTCCTGACCCTTTTTCCGGGAGAATCAATCTTGTTTCCAGAAAGGTGAATGCTTGTGAAACTGCTTATCTCTACACCTGAGTTTGGTTACCCGATTCATCTTTATGAGAAAAAGAGCGTTTTATATTGGAACTTTAAAGGCAAGAAGGCGAAGAAACAGGCGCCGTAAAATTGTTTGCTGGAATCCTCAAACTTCTACTGAAATGAAAAACATCTAATTATTCAAGAAGGTTGTTGTGGGACTGTTGCTACATGAAACTTAAATTGCTATTTTAATTGATCAATATTAATAATTCTTATTCCAAAATTAAAACAGAAATTATTGAATTTGTTAGCTTTTCTAACCAGAACTGGGTAGTAATTTAATGATTGAGCAGCAAAATATACTTAACGACAGCCTTCTAACGAAAACAGCTTTATTCGACTGATTTATAATTCGCTGAGTTATTGTGACTTACTGAAACTTATGAAACGTTTTGTTAATAAAAAGTGTTGAATATGAAGAATTTGGGCATACATAAAATTACTTAAAAGGATTCGTTTTACCATCCAGTAGAATAGAATCTGCATGCTAATGATTATAATTCTGCAAATATTGAAGATATATGGTAGTTATTAATTAAGCAACACTGTTATTAGGTTTTCAGTTGTTAAACTAATATTATAACTTACTGCTTGCTAGGATTAAATAATTCACAATTAATTAGATTTCCAATGTTGTGATTGTAATCCACACTTATATTCTAAAACGTTACATATAATATTTTTTACGTTATCAGTAGCAAGTTCTTCTTCTTCTTTGTTTTAGGAATATTCTTGTTTATGTTGCCGCTACTCTGTATGCAACGAGAAAGAACTTTGGATCTATGACTTGGATAGTCGTCCTAGTGGTCTGTTTCCAGTTGGTGTTCATGTTTTGCATATTTTGGCTATTTGATCGTCATGCATCCTGTCTCCATAGTTATTTCATTCATGTTTTCTCTTCTTTGTCTGTTTAATCACCACTTGAATATTACAGTAGCTAGTGAATAAAATTACTACCAACTATTTTAAAACTTCTCGCAGACTCAGTCGTATCAACTACTTTGACATTGATATTTTTAAGTTTATGAATTTCTGCAAGCGTTTCTGATTGTTACATTATCTATTTTACTTTCGATGATATTCCTAAATGTACTTGTGGCCTCAGAAGGAAGAAAGCTTTATGAATCGATTTTCGAGACTGAGAAGAATTGATTCCATAAAATGATTCTCAACCAACTTCACATTTGAGTATCGAAATCAGAATTTTGGATCGAGAATCGATATACGATGCTGGAAGACTATCTAAACTGCATTCGAGCCAGTTTATTGCTTTTTCAATCAAATCTATAATAATTAACAAAACAAAACTATATTATAACAAGAAATGTAGACCGGCAGAATTTGGAGTTACGTATGTCTATCTGTCAATTGCACATCACTTTATGTACTAATAGGTACTGTTTCATACAATGCTTAATATGTGCATTTGCAATGCTTTTGAAAATTACATCTGTCGTGTCGACATACATGTTGTAATTATTTTTCTTGCTTTGCCGCATTAATTAATATAATTTCTACGAAGTAAGGGACAATGCAATTAACAAATAAGCATATTGTATTTTTCCCAGTATAAAGTTAGCCTTTTTATGCCTCATGAAAGTAACCTTTAAAAGCTTTTAAAGCATATAGTAAAAGTGCAGCTTATTTTGCTATATTTAGTAGTAGGTAACTAATTTTATAAATTTCCCTAGCTTTGCTTCGAACTAAAAAGTTAAACTTAATGTAGTACAGCACTAATAAATATGCACTCCCTTGCTATTACATGTAGTCAGTAGTCTTTCACACAACGTTAGAAACTTGAAAGCTCAAATTACAAGCCTACATCTACGCACTGTCGACAATCTTCATTAGTCTGCTTTGTGTTTTGTATTTACTACGCTTCCTCCCTCTTTTTAGCAGTCGTTACCAAGTTTTTGTTATTGTATGAAGGCAAAACATACAGTACCTCGTTGAGTATTTTAACGAAGATGCATCTACAAGGAAGCGCCACTAAGGATTAAAAACACAGAACAAGGGTGGAAGCGCATCACGGGTTAACTATTTAAAGCAGTTTTATACAAAGGTATTTAGGTACAACTTCGGCATGTCTGTTCATCTGAAATTACGCATTTTTGAAAAAAATCAGAAAGAACAGAATAACGGGGTTATTTAACCGTACTACAAGATCTCCGATTATTAGGTCCCCAGTGTAAGCCTATTTTTGTTAAAAATTCGTACATTAGGTACGATCAAACATGCAAATTCTGCAACTGTGCCTTTAATGTTATATAGTCAGTATGGTCAAATAAATTTTTAATTGCACTTGCTGTTGAATATCAGAAATGTGTCTTTACTTAAGTCATACAATTTGCTAGAGGTATTCAATAGCTATCCAAATATAGTTCAGTTGCTACAGTTATTTATTCGTCTATATCACAAAATATTTTTCGGAATGCATAATATAACATCCGTCAGAGATTGCAATTTGCATAATATAAGTTCGCACCTAGTGAGAGCCAGCGTCTGAATAGTGTGGTAAACCTGCACGAATTATATATAAATTCTTTCAAAATCTTTAATTCGAGCAGCGTACAAGCCGCCTTAAGATGTCTAGCTACCGCTAACTGAAAGTTACAACTAATATAAAATTAAATTGGAAACATTACAATTTATAGAAATTTCGAATTTCAAAGCCCTGACGGCTATTTGTTGATGTTACTTAAGTACACAAAACTATTTTTGTGCACCGCTATATCTACATTTAGCCTTAACCCTTTTACCCTTTCACTTGTGACTTAACGTTTGAACTAAAACGGTTATAAAGTCTTCCTTTTTTCTCCTAACCTCTGAAACCAAATTTATGTGTACACAAAATTCCACGGAAGGTGCAATGTGCGCTTTCTTAAATCTATTAGCTATTAATTTCCATGGTTATTTACTTCACTATTTCTATTTATTAAAATATGCAGCAATAGCTACAATATAGCGGTAGCTAGACATTTAAGGCATTAAGAAATTCAAATATTTATCTTTACCAAAGCAAAAACATTTTGTGATCTAGGCTTATAAATAATTGTAATAACGAAAGTATACTTTAACAACCATTAAATAATAATTATAGTAATGTAAACTCCATAACATGTACGATGGCAATGTTCTTTCTTTAATACTCCTAATATATACAAGAAAATATAGCCCATAATCATCATTCTTTATGTATCATATTGTATAATACACAGCTAAGCTAAGCTTTAACACTAATACTACTATAGTAGT
This sequence comes from Limonius californicus, assembly GCA_014611495.1. Lineage (NCBI taxonomy): Eukaryota > Metazoa > Arthropoda > Insecta > Coleoptera > Elateridae > Limonius > Limonius californicus. The sequence continues at coordinate 4,204 of JABXWE010078808.1, forward strand.
AGTATTAAACCATAAATTACTACACAGTAATTGTTTTCGTAATGGCGGAGGATGAGCTACCAATCGCTCTCTAGCAAGATTGATTTATATGTAAAATTTCTACAACTACATATGTAACGAGAGCTTTTCATTAAATAGCGATTGATCTCTGATTTAAATTGATAGACGAAAATTACTCTTCTCCGAAGGATTTGTAATCTTTAGTTTTAATTTAAATGAAATCATTAAGCTTGAATATTATTTTTAGAAACACTCTTAAACTTAATAAGAAATGATAACTTGCGAGTTATTTTAACGTAGCGGGATATAAATTACTTCATAAAGAAATAATAAAACTTTTCAATCCAAAGAAACATTAGAAAATTACTACTAAGGACCCAGTAAATGAAAATACACAAAATATTCATTTATTCATTCAATCTGTTGTAAAACGCCGACTATGCAAAACATGATGGTTGATTAATGTATTCGTATGAACACGAAATTGTATTGATTTGCAGAGATTTGATACTCATTACTCACTTAGGCAATTTTTTTCCATGTTAATTTATTGCATCCTCATATTCTATAGCTTTAGGCCATATATTGTTTGGTCCAGATCAGATTGGATATATTAATAATTTGTAATAACATAATGCGGGCAATTTGGGCCGATAATAATTGTAAATTCACCATAAATATCATTTATGCTATGCTCTGTGGCCCAATTAGGGTATCTTCGGTAATAGTTGTATAGAAGATTAAAAAAACAAGGAAGTTCTTCCTGCATGTATATACGGCTAATTGAACATACTAAGAAATTTTTCCACAAAGTAGATGCTAACGTTATAAACACCCTGTATTGCCCTTACTCCGTATGCAATAGGTACTGCAGTGCAAGCGTGCTATATTTATCAAGTTGTCTTGGGTTGGGTTGGTGATGTGGTTGTTATTTTGTTTACTTAGTTACCATATTTTTACGTTCTTGTACACACAAATAAATTAGTCTCTCCAAATTAGTAGTTTCATTCAAAGATATTTGGTGTTAGGACTTACCACATGGTCCAAGCACCGTACTTGGTGACCCCGACGTGATTCCAAGTATGGTGCTTGGACCTTTTGGTAAGTCCTAACACCAAATATCTTTGAATGAAACTCCTAATTTGAAGAGGACTAATTTATTTGTGTGTCTACAAGAACGTAAAAATATGGTAACTAAGTAAACAAAATAACAACCACATCACCAACCCAACCCAAGATAACTTGATAAATATAGCACGCGTGCACTACAGTATCAACCAATTTGATATCAATTCAGTTGAATGATGTTCACACCTTTTGAAACTGTTGGGAGCAAAATGAGATTGACGATATTACCTTGTTGACTGTATTCAATTTCTTTTATTATTTTGCATCGGAAATCTTGCCATTTAGTATCATATTGACATAATACTGCCATTTTGTAATAAACAATTCTCATTAATTTCAAATAATTATTTTGTATAAATATAGTATTAACAAACTTCAGATCTAATTTTTGTCGCGTCAAATCTGATTACGATTAGTAAATATGTCTTCTAATAAAAGGACTTTTGTAGAACTGAATATATCCGTTTCTGCAATGTCTGTAACCTTGAAACTTTTCATCTTATGCGAATTTAGGAAAACCTGCCTCAAAGTTAACTATGACTTATAATTCCAATCTGTCAAAAGATTTCAGATCAAAAGTTTATTTTAGAACCTGAAATGAAAAATTATTCGCAATTTTGCCTTTGAAGCTCTTTCGAACGTTTAATCTCAAAATTTAACTTCCTTCAAGTTTTTCCTGGATTTAATTTTATCACGTTTTATTTGAGGTCGGGCTGACAGATTAATAGAAGTGCAAAACCACATTTTGTTTCTAAGAATTTAAATTTATTTACCAAATTAAACTGCGAAGACAATTTAGCTTGCCCATTTTTTGTTGGTAAATTTTAATATCAACTGCTCACTGAATTTCATTAGATATATGAGGGTAATTTAATATTCACGTACAAATGTGCAAATGTGCTTAATTACTTAATTGATTATTCTTACAGTCTTTCGGTATAATTCTCATTGCAATTAATATCTAGTTGCTATCATTTAGGTATTCAAACTACGTAAATTGCTTATTACGCATCTACATTTATGTCATTTATGTCCTACTATTTTGGAAGAGGTGACGTTGGATGGCTCTATTACATTCTTCAGTTTAAATTCAAGCTCTATTCTCGAAAATTCGTCAATAGGAGGTTTGTTTTTTAGAATGCATTGCTTTCAAGTCCACAGTGTTGTGGTAATTTATATTCTCACTAATTTTCGAGGGCCATTCAAATGACGTAAATACCACATTAATATTTTCCTTTTCCCTATACTATTGGCAAGTATACTAAAGACCAGACCTATAAATTGGGAGTCTTCTTCCAGAATAGTGACTTAAGATAATTAGATAAACTTTATCTTTATCTTTATCGCACTTCGTAGTCTGCTGTTTTTCGACCTTTCGAGAGCAAAAGCACCATTTCAGTCTTAAATGATTTAAGAATTGCTATTGCCTGTTTATCTTGTAAAGCCTCAAATTTTATGTAAGAGTAGTTGATCACTTTTAGAACGCTAACATGCGTCGTCTTCCCATCCAATTAGAGTTTTTTAAATGTACAAACTATATGGTAGAATCCCGTGTTCGGCACTATTAACAAGATATGTGAAATTGGGAAATTATCGTCTTATAATCATAAATAAATAATATAAAGTTTATTAAAACGTTCACATTGTTATAGGTTAAGCTTTAAAATGAAAATGCCATTTCACGATTCACTTAAATGAATGAAAAGAATAATCAGGTGTAAATGTATGGGTCACTGAAGAAGGTAATCTACCAAATGTTGAAAGACTTATTCTATTAAAAATTAATGGTCACTACTGAATCGACAAGTATGTAATGTTGCAAGGAAAGCAACACAGCGAGTAGTAAGGAAGAAGAATGTATTAAGAAATTCACGAGTTTAATGTTTCAACCTTCCAAACACATAAAAGCTACCATATTACGTGTCATTAAAACACATTGATCCTTATTTGTAGTTGGAACGTTTTCATTGTTGTCAATAGATGTACGAAGATGGTTCATCGATTATTGTCCCTAATATAGAAATAGAAAACAATAGAAAGCATTGGCCGACAAATAAACATTTTTTATCTAGAAACGTCAATTGCAGGTGTCTCTTTTCTTGTGTATAACAGTTATACATTTAATATTGATGTAGTGCTGGTGATTTTGTTGAAACGGAAAAACTGGTGTTGGGTGATTCTACCCCGTCCTATCCAGTAATTAAGGATTGATGGCGGTATTTCAAATTAGGAAGTTGTGGCAACAACCAGAAACTATTGTCACTCAAGAAAATATTGATTTGGTCCATGATATGGTACTGAGTGAGCGGAGAATTACGGTCAGATATATTGCTGAGACATTTTCCGTTGGAAGCGTTGAGAAAATTTCCACATGAAATTGGATCTGAAAACAGTCTGCGTACAATGGATTCCAAAAATGTTGTCACCTGATCAGTAGCGGCGGGTTTCTCACTGCTGCGAGCAATTTGAGTATAATGGACACGGATTTGGATGGAATTTTGGAAAGATTGGTAACTGTAGAAGAAACCTGGGTTCATGACGTTGATTTAGAGTCAAAATGGCAGAGTATGGAAAGTTCTGTGTGACTTCATTGGCCGGAAAGATAATGGCAACAGTGTTTTGGGGTTCTGCGGGAGTTCTTCTTGTTGATTGTTTACCACGCCGTTACACAATAAAGGGAGACTATTACGCAAAACTCGACACACTATAGTGAGGCTATAAAGCAAAAAGGTGTGAAAAGTTAAAACGCGGCGTTCTGTTCCACCAAGATAACGCTCCCCCTCACAAGGACCTGTTACTCATAATGCTGGATTTGAAATTTTAAAACACCTCCATATTCGTCAGATCTCGCCCCTGGTTACTTTCACCGGTTCTCCAAATTAGAAGAACATCTTCGGGAAACTCACTTTTCGGAGGATGAAGAGGTGATGGCTGCTATAAATGAATGGTTTGCAGTGCAAGACAAAGAGTCTTTTTCTAAAGGCATTCAAGCTCTGCATTATCGTTATACTAAGTGTGTTAAACTTTTAAAGTATTATGTGGAGAAATAAAGTTGTTTCAAATATCTAAGTCATTTGCTCTATATCAGGAATAATAAATGTTGAACCACCCTCGTAGGAAGGATCATATATAAACGTTTACCACAGTGTCGTCGGAGTTTTACATTTACTTTTGGTCCTATTTTTAATTTTAAGATTTATCGGCGACCGTTCTCCCTGTGTATTTTCGCGAGCAGCTGCTCTGTTCTTATATTGTTTGCTATTATTCTCTAACTTCTTACTATACTACGGCGCCAGTTTACTAGAATTAATTTATATTGCTGTGTCTTATTTTATCAATCATCCTGTTTCTTGTAAATCGCGATTTACTGTGATTGGTATTTCTAATTTTTCTAGTACTTCTATAAAATAATAATTAATTTTACGAACTTCGTTAAAAATTATTATTTAGCGATGAGCCTGCCAGTAGCTGTGACAGAATTTAAAGTACACAATTCGAACAGCTCGTTAATAAGGTACATCACACCGATTTGTTAATAATAAAAGTCTTTTTATATAGTGTACATCTTTCAGTTAGAATGCTAAATTATAATTGAATTGTTTAACAACTTAGTTACCTAAAGATCTTATTTACAATGAATCGTAAAGTTAAAAAATGTAAGGAAAACATGTCACAATACATACTTGTGTTTGAACTATTGAACTTCGGATTCATTTTTGTTCGAAGTTTTTTAATTAACATTTTCGTAATTATATGCTTTTCCTTAAGAATCTTCTAGATTTTCGCATCAACTCGATTTTCTTCGAAACTTGAATTATTTCTAAACGTATGGGATTAATTTACCCTCACTCTTCCCTTCACCCTACTCTTCTGCTTTATTTCATGTACTGCTGTACCTATTCACTTAAAAATAATATAATATGTCTAAATAAGTTAACGTATACATACAATATCGAAATGTTAATGTAACTGCTACCCGAGTCAATATCAAGAACTTCCGGACTTTCCTTTATATACATATTTTTGTTGCTGAAATTACGTATATGCATTTTGAATACCCTCTAAATTAATGAATTTTCGGTGTTTATTTTATCTTTCAGTATCTATACTAATTGGCTAGCTGATGGTTTTATACAGAACAAGTAAGAAGTATGGAAACATATATCTTCTGCCAGTAATGTTCATGTCAGTAAATAATATCAGAAGCAAAATCTTTTCAGGAAGTTCTTATCTAGACATCAATATGCAAAAAGTAACTTTTGGTCTATAGTTTTTGAGTTTTGAGTATACTTATGCGATTGATTTTCAACGATTTGATCAAGTGTTGTTAATTTATTGTGGTTTACACATTGTGAAGTTGCATACAAATGTCTCGGAGAAATTGCCTAAAGCTTTAGTTATCACCAAGTTAGTTTAAAACTAATTAAGTTAAGCGATTATCTTGTAACCATCTAACTTCAGAATTCCCAACTGTAAGTTGTTTATGGTGTACATGATGAAGTTTTTAGAATTAGTCACATAGGCGAAGTTCTGACTATATTTTAAATTAGTGCTTTTCAACCATAATAAATAGAAGAAAACTTCGCTTGTACAAGTATTTGCACACACTTTAACTAGTTTCTGCATATTTACAAATGTATTTTTATTTATATTGTAGTTCCAATGCTCTGGAGAAATATTATTACTTAATAACTTAGTAAAGCCAGGTGTAAAAGTTAACGTTTACATAAGATTTAAATGTTATGGAATGGAAGGGGTTTTTTGGCAGTTCTAATACCATTTTCTCAGCCGTAAACGATGTATCTGTATATTTACTGATGCATTTTACTTTCCCATACCTTATAGGTATAGGGTAAGTATTGAAATCATAAAAATTTTCGAAATCGAGATTTTAACTGAAATATCCGTTTTGGGTCTCTAGGAACCCAAAAAAGTGGTTTTTAAAAAATGTCTGTCTGTGGGTGGGTATGTACGTACGTATGTACGTATGTACATATGTACGTACGTATGTACGTATGTGACGCTCCTACAGCCGAAAGTATTGCTCCGATTTTGATGCGCTTTGGAATGCGGGGGTGTATCGAAAATTCATCGAAAAAATAAGCTTTTCAAAAAAATCCGAAACCGGAAGCGGAAGTTACGCATGTTTTTTTGGTATCACTTTTTTTGTGATTACAATTTTGAAACTTTTATCGCGGATAACGATAAAGGGTCA